>CAWWDY010001889.1:0-46742 GCA_963942605.1 Poecilus cupreus
TTTTGTATGTTTTTGGTAGCTGAAAACAGCTATTTTATCTTGATTTTGCAAACATAAGCCATTACACACGACATATACATGAATATGACGGTTTAAATACTTGAAAACGGTGTTTTGTTTGCTTTTGCATGCTTAAAACAACATTTTTATCTTGCTTTCACCAACATTAGCTATTATACACGACAGAAACATGAATATGACAATTTAAATACTTGAAAACAGCATTTTGTATGTTTTTGCAAGCTGAAAACAGCTATTTTATCTTGATTATGCAAACATAAGCCATTACACACGACAAATACATGAATATGACAGTTTAAATACTTGAAAACGGTGTTTTGTATGCTTTTGCATGCTTAAAACAGCATTTTTATCTTGCTTTAACCAACATTAGCTATTATACACGACAGAAACATGAATATGACAGTTCAAATACTTGAAAACGGTGTTTTGTATGCTTTTGCATGCTTAAAACAGCATTTTTATCTTGCTTTCGCCAACATTAGCCTTTATACACGACAGAAACATGAATATGACAATTCAAATAATTGAAAACAGCATTTTGTATGCTTTTGCAAGCTGAAAACAGCTATTATATCTTAAATTTTGCAAGCATAAGCCATTACACACGACATATACATGAATATGACAGTTTAAATACTTGAAAGCGGTGTTTTGTATGCTTTTGCATGCTTAAAACAGCATTTTTATCTTGCTTTCACCAACATTAGCTATTATACACGACAGAAACATGAATATAACAGTTTAAATACTTGAAAACAGCAATTTGTATGTTTTTGCAAGCTGAAAATAGCTATTTTATTTTGATTTTGCAAACATAAACCATTACACACGACATATACATGAATATGACAGTTTAAATACTTGAAAACGGTGTTTTGTATGCTTTTGCATGCTTAAAACAGCATTTTTATCTTGCTTTCACCAACATTAGCTATTATACATGACAGAAACATGAATATGACAGTTTAAATACTTGAAAACAGCATTTTGTATGTTTTTGCAAGCTGAAAACAGCTATTTTATCTTGATTTTGCAAACATAAGCCATTACACACGACATATACATGAATATGACAGTTTAAATACTTGAAAACGGTATTTTGTATGCTTTTGCATGCTTAAAACAGCATTTTATCTTGCTTTCACAAACATTAGCTATTATACACGACAGAAACATGAATATGACAGTTTAAATACTTGAAAACAGCATTTTGAATGTTTTTGCAAGCTGAAAACAGCTATTTTATCTTGATTTTGCATACATAAGCCATTACACACGACAAATACATGAATATGACAGTTTAAATACTTGAAAACGGTGTTTTGTATGCTTTTGCATGCATAAAACAGCATTTTTATCTTGCTTTCACCAACATTAGCTATTATACACGACATATACATGAATATGACAGTTTAAATACTTGAAAACGGTATTTTGTATGCTTTTGCATGCTTAAAACAGCATTTTATCTTGCTTTCACCAACATTAGCTATTATACACGACAGAAACATGAATATGACATTTTAAATACTTGAAAACAGCATTTTGTATGTTTTTGCAAGCTGAAAACAGCTTTTTATCTTGATTCTGCAAACACAAGCCATTACACACGACATATCCATGAATATGACAGTTTAAATACTCAAAAACGGTGTTTTGTGTGCTTTTACATGCTTAAAACATCATTTTTATCTTGCTTTCACCAACATTAGCTATTATACACGACAGAAACATGAATATGACAGTTTAAATACTTGAAAACAGCATTCTGAATGTTTTTGCAAGCTGAAAACAGCTATTTTATCTTGATTTTGCAAACATAAGCCATCACACACGACAAATACATGAACATGACAGTTTAAATACTTGAAAACGGTGTTTTGTATGCTTTTGCATGCTTAAAACAGCATTTTTATCTTGCATTAACCAACATTAGCTATTATACACGACAGAAACATGAATATGACAGTTTAAATACTTGAGAACGGTGTTTTGTATGCTTTTGCATGCTTAAAACAGCATTTTTATCTTGCTTTCACCAACATTAGCTATTATACACGTCAGAAACATGAATATGACAGTTTAAATACTTGAAAACAGCATATTGTATGTTTTTGGTAGCTGAAAACAGCTATTTTATCTTGATTTTGCAAACATAAGCCATTACACACGACATATACATGAATATGACGGTTTAAATACTTGAAAACGGTGTTTTGTTTGCTTTTGCATGCTTAAAACAGCATTTTTATCTTGCTTTCACCAACATTAGCTATTATACACGACAGAAACATGAATATGACAATTTAAATACTTGAAAACAGCATTTTGTATGTTTTTGCAAGCTGAAAACAGCTATTTTATCTTGATTATGCAAACATAAGCATTACACACGACAAATACATGAATATGACAGTTTAAATACTTGAAAACGGTGTTTTGTATGCTTTTGCATGCTTAAAACAGTATTTTTATCTTGCTTTCGCCAACATTAGCTTTTATACACGACAGAAACATGAATATGACAATTTAAATAATTGAAAACAGCATTTTGTATGCTTTTGCAAGCTGAAAACAGCTATTATATCTTAAATTTTGCAAGCATAAGCCATTACACACGACATATACATGAATATGACAGTTTAAATACTTGAAAGCGGTGTTTTGTATGCTTTTGCATGCTTAAAACAGCATTTTTATCTTGCTTTCACCAACATTAGCTATTATGCACGAGAGAAACATGAATATAACAGTTTAAATACTTGAAAACAGCAATTTGTATGTTTTTGCAAGCTGAAAATAGCTATTTTATTTTGATTTTGCAAACATAAGCCATTACACACGACATATACATAAATATGACAGTTTAAATACTTGAAAACGGTGTTTTGTATGCTTTTGCATGCTTAAAACAGCATTTTTATCTTGCTTTCACCAACATTAGCTATTATACACGACAGAAACATGAATATGACAGTTTAAATACTTGAAAACAGCATTTTGTATGTTTTTGCAAGCTGAAAACAGCTATTTTATCTTGATTTTGCAAACATAAGCTATTACACACGACATATACATGAATATGACAGTTTAAATACTTGAAAACGGTGTTTTGTATGCTTTTGCATGCTTAAAACAGCATTTTTATCTTGCTTTCACCAACATTAGCTATTATACACGACAGAAACATGAATATGACAGTTTAAATACTTGAAAACGGTGTTTTGTATGCTTTTGTATGCTTAAAACAGCATTTTTATCTTACTTTCACCAACATTAGCTATTATACACGACAGAAACATGAATATGACAGTTTAAATACTTGAAAACAGCATTTTGTATGTTTTTGCAAGCTGAAAACAGCTATTTTATCTTGATTTTGCAAACATAAGCCATTACACACGACATATACATGAATATGACGGTTTATATACTTGAAAACGGTGTTTTGTATGCTTTTGCATGCTTAAAACAGCATTTTTATCTTGCTTTCATCAACATTAGCTATTATACACGACATATACATGAATATGACAGTTTAAATTAGCTATTATACACGACAGAAACATGAATATGACAGTTTAAATACTTGAAAACAGCATTTTGAATGTTTTTGCAAGCTGAAAACAGTTATTTTATCTTGATTTTGCAAATATAAGCCATTACACACGACAAATACATGAATATGACAGTTTAAATACTTGAAAACGGTGTTATGTATGCTTTTGCATGCTTAAAACAGCATTTTTATCTTGCTTTAACCAACATTAGCTATTATACACGACAGAAACATGAATATGACAGTTTAAATACTTGAAAACGGTGTTTTGTATGCTTTTGTATGCTTAAAACAGCATTTTTATCTTGCTTTTACCAACATAAGCTATTATACACGACAGAAACATGAATATGACAGTTTAAATACTTGAAAACAGCATTTTATATGTTTTTGCAAGCTGAAAACATCTATTTTATCTTGATTTTGCAAACATAAGCCATTACACACGACATATACATGAATATGACATCTTAAATACTTGAAAACGGTGTTTTGTATGCTTTTGTATGCTTAAAACAGCATTTTTATCTTGCTTTCGCCAACATTAGCTTTTATACACGACAGAAACATGAATATGACAATTTAAATAATTGAAAACAGCATTTTGTATGTTTTTGCAAGCTGAAAACAGCTATTATATCTTGATTTTGCAAACATAAGCCATTACACACGACATATACATGAATATGACAGTTTAAATACTTGAAAACGGTGTTTTGTGTGCTTTTGCATGCTTAAAACAGCATTTTTATCTTGCTTTCACCAACATTAGCTATTATACACGACAGAAACATGAATATAACAGTTTAAATACTTGAATACAGCAATTTGTATGTTTTTGCAAGCTGAAAATAGCTATTTTATTTTGATTTTGCAAACATAAGCCATTACACACGACATATACATGAATATGACAGTTTAAATACTTGAAAACGGTGTTTTGTATGCTTTTGCATGCTTAAAACAGCATTTTTATCTTGCTTTCACCAACATTAGCTATTATACACGACAGAAACATGAATATGACAGTTTAAATACTTGAAAACAGCATTTTGTATGTTTTTGCAAGCTGAAAACAGCTATTTTATCTTGATTTTGCAAACATAAGCTATTACACACGACATATACATGAATATGACAGTTTAAATACTTGAAAACGGTGTTTTGTATGCTTTTGCATGCTTAAAACAGCATTTTTATCTTGCTTTCACCAACATTAGCTATTATACACGACAGAAACATGAATATGACAGTTTAAATACTTAAAAACGGTGTTTTGTATGCTTTTGTATGCTTAAAACAGCATTTTTATCTTACTTTCACCAACATTAGCTATTATACACGACAGAAACATGAATATGACAGTTTAAATACTTGAAAACAGCATTTTGTATGTTTTTGCAAGCTGAAAACAGCTATTTTATCTTGATTTTGCAAACATAAGCCATTACACACGACATATACATGAATATGACGGTTTATATACTTGAAAACGGTGTTTTGTATGCTTTTGCATGCTTAAAACAGCATTTTTATCTTGCTTTCATCAACATTAGCTATTATACACGACATATACATGAATATGACAGTTTAAATTAGCTATTATACACGACAGAAACATGAATATGACAGTTTAAATACTTGAAAACAGCATTTTGAATGTTTTTGCAAGCTGAAAACAGTTATTTTATCTTGATTTTGCAAATATAAGCCATTACACACGACAAATACATGAATATGACAGTTTAAATACTTGAAAACGGTGTTATGTATGCTTTTGCATGCTTAAAACAGCATTTTTATCTTGCTTTAACCAACATTAGCTATTATACACGACAGAAACATGAATATGACAGTTTAAATACTTGAAAACGGTGTTTTGTATGCTTTTGTATGCTTAAAACAGCATTTTTATCTTGCTTTTACCAACATAAGCTATTATACACGACAGAAACATGAATATGACAGTTTAAATACTTGAAAACAGCATTTTATATGTTTTTGCAAGCTGAAAACATCTATTTTATCTTGATTTTGCAAACATAAGCCATTACACACGACATATACATGAATATGACATCTTAAATACTTGAAAACGGTGTTTTGTATGCTTTTGTATGCTTAAAACAGCATTTTTATCTTGCTTTCGCCAACATTAGCTTTTATACACGACAGAAACATGAATATGACAATTTAAATAATTGAAAACAGCATTTTGTATGTTTTTGCAAGCTGAAAACAGCTATTATATCTTGATTTTGCAAACATAAGCCATTACACACGACATATACATGAATATGACAGTTTAAATACTTGAAAACGGTGTTTTGTGTGCTTTTGCATGCTTAAAACAGCATTTTTATCTTGCTTTCACCAACATTAGCTATTATACACGACAGAAACATGAATATAACAGTTTAAATACTTGAATACAGCAATTTGTATGTTTTTGCAAGCTGAAAATAGCTATTTTATTTTGATTTTGCAAACATAAGCCATTACACACGACATATACATGAATATGACAGTTTAAATACTTGAAAACGGTGTTTTGTATGCTTTTGCATGCTTAAAACAGCATTTTTATCTTGCTTTCACCAACATTAGCTATTATACACGACAGAAACATGAATATGACAGTTTAAATACTTGAAAACAGTATTTTGTATGTTTTTGCAAGCTGAAAACAGCTATTTTATCTTGATTTTGCAAACATAAGCCATTACACACGACATATACATGAATATGACAGTTTAAATACTTGAAAACGGTGTTTTGTATGCTTTTGCATGCTTAAAACAGCATTTTTATCTTGCTTTCACCAACATTAGCTATTATACACGACAGAAACATGAATATGACAGTTTAAATACTTGAAAACAGCATTTTGTATGTTTTTGCAAGCTGAAAACAGCTATTTTATCTTGATTTTGCAAACATAAGCCATTACACACGACATATACATGAATATGACAGTTTAAATACTTGAAAACGGTATTTTGTATGCTTTTGCATGCTTAAAACAGCATTTTATCTTGCTTTCACAAACATTAGCTATTATACACGACAGAAACATGAATATGACAGTTTAAATACTTGAAAACAGCATTTTGAATGTTTTTGCAAGCTGAAAACAGCTATTTTATCTTGATTTTGCAAACATAAGCCATTACACACGACAAATACATGAATATGACAGTTTAAATACTTAAAAACGGTGTTTTGTATGCTTTTGCATGTTAAAAACAGCATTTTTATCTTGCTTTCACCAACATTAGCTATTATACACGACAGAGACATGAATATGACAGTTTAAATACTTGAAAACGGTGTTTTGTATGCTTTTGTATACTTAAAACAGCATTTTTATCTTGCTTTCACCAACATTAGCTATTATACACGACAGAAACATGAATATGACAGTTTATATACTTGAAAACAGCATTCTGAATGTTTTTGCAAGCTGAAAACAGCTATTTTATCTTGATTTTGCAAACATAAGCCATTACACACGACAAATACATGAACATGACAGTTTAAATACTTGAAAACGGTGTTTTGTATGCTTTTGCATGCTTAAAACAGCATTTTTATCTTGCTTTCACCAACATTAGCTATTATACACGACAGAAACATGAATATGACAGTTTAAATACTTGAGAACGGTGTTTTGTATGCTCTTGCATGCTTAAAACAGCATTTTATCTTGCTTTCACCAACATTAGCTATTATACACGACAGAAACATGAATATGACAGTTTAAATACTTGAAAACAGCATTTTGTATGTTTTTGGTAGCTGAAAACAGCTTTTTATCTTGATTCTGCAAACACAAGCCATTACACACGACATATCCATGAATATGACAGTTTAAATACTCAAAAACGGTGTTTTGTGTGCTTTTACATGCTTAAAACAGCATTTTTATCTTGCTTTCACCAACATTAGCTATTATACACGACAGAAACATGAATATGACAATTTAAATACTTGAAAACAGCATTTTGTATGTTTTTGCAAGCTGAAAACAGCTATTTTATCTTAATTTTGCAAACATAAGCCATTACACACGACATATACATGAATATGACAGTTTAAATACTTGAAAACGGTGTTTTGTATGCTTTTGCATGCTTAAAACAGCATTTTTATCTTGCTTTAACCAACATTAGCTATTATACACGACAGAAACATGAATATGACAGTTCAAATACTTGAAAACGGTGTTTTGTATGCTTTTGCATGCTTAAAACAGCATTTTTATCTTGCTTTCGCCAACATTAGCTTTTATACACGACAGAAACATGAATATGACAATTTAAATAATTGAAAACAGCATTTTGTATGCTTTTGCAAGCTGAAAACAGCTATTATATCTTAAATTTTGCAAGCATAAGCCATTACACACGACATATACATGAATATGACAGTTTAAATACTTGAAAGCGGTGTTTTGTATGCTTTTGCATGCTTAAAACAGCATTTTTATCTTGCTTTCACCAACATTAGCTATTATACACGACAGAAACATGAATATAACAGTTTAAATACTTGAAAACAGCAATTTGTATGTTTTTGCAAGCTGAAAATAGCTATTTTATTTTGATTTTGCAAACATAAGCCATTACACACGACATATACATGAATATGACAGTTTAAATACTTGAAAACGGTGTTTTGTATGCTTTTGCATGCTTAAAACAGCATTTTTATCTTGCTTTCACCAACATTAGCTATTATACACGACAGAAACATGAATATGACAGTTTAAATACTTGAAAACAGCATTTTGTATGTTTTTGCAAGCTGAAAACAGCTATTTTATCTTGATTTTGCAAACATAAGCCATTACACACGACATATACATGAATATGACAGTTTAAATACTTGAAAACGGTATTTTGTATGCTTTTGCATGCTTAAAACAGCATTTTATCTTGCTTTCACAAACATTAGCTATTATACACGACAGAAACATGAATATGACAGTTTAAATACTTGAAAACAGCATTTTGAATGTTTTTGCAAGCTGAAAACAGCTATTTTATCTTGATTTTGCAAACATAAGCCATTACACACGACAAATACATGAATATGACAGTTTAAATACTTGAAAACGGTGTTTTGTATGCTTTTGCATGCTTAAAACAGCATTTTTATCTTGCTTTCACCAACATTAGCTATTATACACGACAGAGACATGAATATGACAGTTTAAATACTTGAAAACGGTGTTTTGTATGCTTTTGTATACTTAAAACAGCATTTTTATCTTGCTTTCACCAACATTAGCTATTATACACGACAGAAACATGAATATGACAGTTTATATACTTGAAAACAGCATTTTGTATGTTTTTGCAAGCTGAAAACAGCTATTTTATCTTGATTTTGCAAACATAAGCCATTACACACGACATATACATGAATATGACAGTTTAAATACTTGAAAACGGTGTTTTGTATGCTTTTGCATGCATAAAACAGCATTTTTATCTTGCTTTCACCAACATTAGCTATTATACACGACATATACATGAATATGACAGTTTAAATACTTGAAAACGGTATTTTGTATGCTTTTGCATGCTTAAAACAGCATTTTATCTTGCTTTCACCAACATTAGCCATTATACACGACAGAAACATGAATATGACAGTTTAAATACTTGAAAACAGCATTTTATATGTTTTTGCAAGCTGAAAACATCTATTTTATCTTGATTTTGCAAACATAAGCCATTATACACGACATATACATGAATATGACATCTTAAATACTTGAAAACGGTGTTTTGTATGCTTTTGTATGCTTAAAACAGCATTTTTATCTTGCTTTCGCCAACATTAGCTTTTATACACGACAGAAACATGAATATGACAATTTAAATAATTGAAAACAGCATTTTGTATGTTTTTGCAAGCTGAAAACAGCTATTATATCTTGATTTTGCAAACATAAGCCATTACACACGACATATACATGAATATGACAGTTTAAATACTTGAAAACGGTGTTTTGTGTGCTTTTGCATGCTTAAAACAGCATTTTTATCTTGCTTTCACCAACATTAGCTATTATACACGACAGAAACATGAATATAACAGTTTAAATACTTGAATACAGCAATTTGTATGTTTTTGCAAGCTGAAAATAGCTATTTTATTTTGATTTTGCAAATATAAGCCATTACACACGACATATACATGAATATGACAGTTTAAATACTTGAAAACGGTGTTTTGTATGCTTTTGCATGCTTAAAACAGCATTTTTATCTTGCTTTCACCAACATTAGCTATTATACACGACAGAAACATGAATATGACAGTTTAAATACTTGAAAACAGTATTTTGTATGTTTTTGCAAGCTGAAAACAGCTATTTTATCTTGATTTTGCAAACATAAGCCATTACACACGACATATACATGAATATGACAGTTTAAATACTTGAAAACGGTGTTTTGTATGCTTTTGCATGCTTAAAACAGCATTTTTATCTTGCTTTCACCAACATTAGCTATTATACACGACAGAAACATGAATATGACAGTTTAAATACTTAAAAACAGCATTTTGTATGTTTTTGCAAGCTGAAAACAGCTATTTTATCTTGATTTTGCAAACATAAGTCATTACACACGACATATACATGAATATGACAGTTTAAATACTTGAAAACGGTATTTTGTATGCTTTTGCATGCTTAAAACAGCATTTTATCTTGCTTTCACAAACATTAGCTATTATACACGACAGAAACATGAATATGACAGTTTAAATACTTGAAAACAGCATTTTGAATGTTTTTGCAAGCTGAAAACAGCTATTTTATCTTGATTTTGCAAACATAAGCCATTACACACGACAAATACATGAATATGACAGTTTAAATACTTAAAAACGGTGTTTTGTATGCTTTTGCATGCTTAAAACAGCATTTTTATCTTGCTTTCACCAACATTAGCTATTATACACGACAGAGACATGAATATGACAGTTTAAATACTTGAAAACGGTGTTTTGTATGCTTTTGTATACTTAAAACAGCATTTTTATCTTGCTTTCACCAACATTAGCTATTATACACGACAGAAACATGAATATGACAGTTTATATACTTGAAAACAGCATTCTGAATGTTTTTGCAAGCTGAAAACAGCTATTTTATCTTGATTTTGCAAACATAAGCCATTACACACGACAAATACATGAACATGACAGTTTAAATACTTGAAAACGGTGTTTTGTATGCTTTTGCATGCTTAAAACAGCATTTTTATCTTGCTTTCACCAACATTAGCTATTATACACGACAGAAACATGAATATGACAGTTTAAATACTTGAGAACGGTGTTTTGTATGCTCTTGCATGCTTAAAACAGCATTTTATCTTGCTTTCACCAACATTAGCTATTATACACGACAGAAACATGAATATGACAGTTTAAATACTTGAAAACAGCATTTTGTATGTTTTTGGTAGCTGAAAACAGCTTTTTATCTTGATTCTGCAAACACAAGCCATTACACACGACATATCCATGAATATGACAGTTTAAATACTCAAAAACGGTGTTTTGTGTGCTTTTACATGCTTAAAACAGCATTTTTATCTTGCTTTCACCAACATTAGCTATTATACACGACAGAAACATGAATATGACAATTTAAATACTTGAAAACAGCATTTTGTATGTTTTTGCAAGCTGAAAACAGCTATTTTATCTTAATTTTGCAAACATAAGCCATTACACACGACATATACATGAATATGACAGTTTAAATACTTGAAAACGGTGTTTTGTATGCTTTTGCATGCTTAAAACAGCATTTTTATCTTGCTTTAACCAACATTAGCTATTATACACGACAGAAACATGAATATGACAGTTCAAATACTTGAAAACGGTGTTTTGTATGCTTTTGCATGCTTAAAACAGCATTTTTATCTTGCTTTCGCCAACATTAGCTTTTATACACGACAGAAACATGAATATGACAATTTAAATAATTGAAAACAGCATTTTGTATGCTTTTGCAAGCTGAAAACAGCTATTATATCTTAAATTTTGCAAGCATAAGCCATTACACACGACATATAATAATAATAATAATAATGTTTATTATTCAACAGGACAGTGTCCCAATTACAGAATAATATAAAAGTTTCTTACAGTAGTGAGTAATAATGAATATAACTATAGAAATTTATTGAAGAGTACTGTCTAATATAGATTTAAATTCATTTATACTAATACTAAAATCTAGCTTAGAACAAACAGAGTTATAAGAACGGCACATCGAAATGATTGGAGAATTAAAATGATAATTACTTTTAGATAAATTACAAATGAACGTATTGTTGCAACGAGTATGGTGTGTATTAACATAAAAGTTTAATTTAGATAGCAAGTGAGAATCGTCGACGATGCAATTTACAATTTTAAATAAAAACAAAAGTTGATTTTTCAGACGCCTGTTTGAGAGAGGTTCAAGGTTGAAAATATTAAGTAAAGAGCCATAGTCACAGTCAGGCCAGTAACGAAATATTCTATAAAAAATTGTTTTGCAATATTTTTTTTGAATACCCTCAATAGCTCTAATTAGATATTCTTGAGACGGATTCCAAATTATAGACGAATATTCCAACTTACTGACAATCAAAGCTAGAAATAGTGAGTTAAAGCAGTGTACATTTTTAAAATCTTTAGTTGCGCGTAAGATAAAACCTAATAATTTATAGCAGGAATTAATTACTAATTCAGCATGAGGAACAAATGAAAGTTTCTGGTCTAAATGAAGACCAAGATCTTTAATCATGGTTGTACGACATAAAAGCGCGTTGTTCATGTGGTAGTCAAAAGAAATTAAAATAGGCTTTCTAGTGAACGACATAATTTGACATTTGCTAATGTTGAAGTGCAAATGATTGACAAGTGACCACTGATATATGGTGTTTAAATCAATTTGTAGTAAGTTACAATCATCAGTACTGGATACGGTGCGATACAATTTAAAATCATCCGCGTACATAAGAAAGTTGGAATGTTTGATTGTTTTGGAGATGTCATTGATAAAAATTATGAAAAATAAAGGGCCTAACACGGAGCCCTGTGGGACTCCGGAGCTTGCAATAAAGTTCGACGATACATATCCGTTACAAAAAACATACTGAATTCTATTATTTAGATAGGATTCACATAAATGGTAAAGATTGTTAGAGAAACCGATTTTCTTTAATTTATAGAGTAGAATTGGATGACTAACGGTGTCGAACGCTTTCGAAAAGTCGGTGTATATAACGTCGATTTGATTTTTGTTCTCAAATTCATCAAAAATAAATTGCACGAAATTTGTAAGATTTGTTACCGTTGAGCGACGACTAATAAAACCGTGTTGGAATGTGCTGATATAATTTCTAATTTGAGAATGAATGTGCTTAAATAGTATGTTTTCAAAGATTTTTGATATTGAATTTAAGCATGATATAGGTCGGTAGTTGTTAATATTACTCTTTTTACCACTTTTAAATATCGGACAGATTTTAGAGCGCTTCCAACTTTCTGGAAATGTACTGGTAGATAAGCTTAAATTGAATAGCACGTGTAATGGATAGATTAAAGATTCCATGCATCCTTTGTAAACGTAGATAGGGATATTATCTGGACCTACAGATCTAGTGTTTTTTTGAGTTTTTATAGCTTTTGATATGTCAGTAAGAGAGATTTCAGAAATTGTAATTAGATTGCATAATGAATCATCAATATTTATATTTGAATAATCAATATTACTTTGATTATTACTGTAGGAGCTTTGAAAAAATTCAGCAAAAGCATTAACTATGTCAGGACCACTGTTTAATTCCTCATCGTTGTAATTCATTAAGGATGGAATTTTGGATGAATTTTTTTTATTATTGATAAAGTCCCAGAAATTTTTAGGGCAACTTGTGATGTCATCCTGTACGGAATTTAAGTAGGCTTTATGAGCGTCCCTAATTAATATTTTAACTATTGACCTCGTTGATTTGTATTGTTGTAAGTAGTAGTTGGAATTATGTTTTCTATAAAGTTTCCTAAAGTGATCTTTAAGCTTTAATTTTTTTATTATCTCGCGAGTGAACCAATTAGGATAATTACTGTTGCGTGTTTCAAGTTTCGGAATACATCTGTTAAGTATGTTATACATTGCATCGTAAAACTTATTCACTGCTAAGTTTACATCTGTGTATGATTCTAAACAACTCCAATCAAATTCATTTAGTAATCTGTACAGTAGAACATAATCACCTTTTTTAAAGTTATAGAGTACATTTGGTTTAGGTTTAAGTTTGGAGTAAGTAGACTCAGAAATTTTACATTTAATGTATAAAGGAGGATGATGATGATCTACTGGCAGAAGATTAAATATACTTTTATCTACAGTGCAATTTAGATTAGACGCTATAATGTCAAGAATATTATTATTTATGTTACATATATTGTTATATTGTGTAATGTTTAGTATATGTATGAAGTTTAAGAATTTGTTAACATAATTATCTGTACCATTGTTATTGTAATATTTGTTTAGGTTAGTTAAGTTTAAATCGCCTATAATTATTGTATTTGAGTTGTAAATAAATGGGAGTGCACAAATATTGTCATAAAAATTACTGTATTCAAGGAGGGAGGTGTCGGGAGGAATGTATACTGCCATTATATGAATTATATGGGGTGAATTGTTCGACTGAAGTTTAACACACACAATGTCAATGTTTGGGCAAGGACAGCTGATTTGTTGTAGTTGTGAGTTGAAAACGTCGTTGACTGCCACTAGAACTCCACCGCCGCGGCTCTTTCCAGATTTTTCACGATCACGGTCGCAACGATAAACACTGTATCGTCGATCGAACAGTTCGTTGTTTGAAATGTTCTCAGTTAGCCAGGTTTCGCTGAATACGATAACGTCATAATGCACGGATAGAGCACTTAAATAAAGTTCGGATATTTTTGTATTAAGACCACGCACATTTTGGTAGTAGAGGGAAAGTGTTCGAGATGTTACGCTGTTTAGTTTTTTGTAATGATACGAGGGACACCGTTGATATATTTTATGGTGAGATTACTCTCACCACAATTAGTACGTCTTGTCAGTTCATTACGAAGTTCTTCAAGGTATGTCCGTTGTTTAGGAGTTTTATCATTAGTTATTTTAATAGTATTAAATTTACCGTTTTTCAGTTTATTAGAGTTTTTTAAAAGATGAACAGCATCAGATGAGGATTTCAATATTACTTTTAATGGCCTAGGAGTGGTACTGTTTCTATTACTTCTGCCTAAGCGGAAGCACTTTATTTCATTTGCTGAGATGGACTGAGTAGAGATGATTGAGCAAATCTCGTTGACAGCAGATGAATCGGAACTGGCTTGTGCAGTACTACTGGCAGGATGGTTTACCTCAGGTAAATTGTAAATAATTATGTTGGATTGACGGTAGATGCGATCGTTGATTTCGGCAATTGTATCTTCAAAGTCCACACATTTTTCAAATTCGGTTTTGTTTGTAGTGTTAAGTTCAGATCTGATCTCTCTAATTTCAGATTGAAGTGCCAAGATGAGTTGCTTTAATTCCGAAATTTCAGGTGATTTCTGTTCAGCCGTTGATTCGCAGGAGTTACAGAACCACTTGATGTTCTTCTTGGAACGTAGCACACGAGTGTCAGACTGAGTTACATCAACACAAACCGTGTGATATGAAATAGAGCAGCCCGCACATGTGATAGAAGATGACAGATCAAATTTCTTAGCGCAAATTTTACACACAGTGGACATGACTTAAACTGATGACGTATAAGACACGCACGGGTATGTTTAATTAAGGTAATTAAATATTTTAAGAAATTGATCGATACAACTAGTTTATTGTACGAAATTAGAGCGAATTTCAATCGCGCACCAAAACTTTTTTATCACTGAATGATACAAATAAAATTATGCACAGATAGATATAAAAAACTAATTATTTACTGCTGATTTACAAAACTTATTTGCAAAAAAATTGACAGAGCAAAAAAAAAAACGTGTTGATCTCACTACGACTCAAATAAATATACATGAATATGACAGTTTAAATACTTGAAAGCGGTGTTTTGTATGCTTTTGCATGCTTAAAACAGCATTTTTATCTTGCTTTCACCAACATTAGCTATTATACACGACAGAAACATGAATATAACAGTTTAAATACTTGAAAACAGCAATTTGTATGTTTTTGCAAGCTGAAAATAGCTATTTTATTTTGATTTTGCAAACATAAGCCATTACACACGACATATACATGAATATGACAGTTTAAATACTTGAAAACGGTGTTTTGTATGCTTTTGCATGCTTAAAACAGCATTTTTATCTTGCTTTCACCAACATTAGCTATTATACACGACAGAAACATGAATATGACAGTTTAAATACTTGAAAACAGCATTTTGTATGTTTTTGCAAGCTGAAAACAGCTATTTTATCTTGATTTTGCAAACATAAGCCATTACACACGACATATACATGAATATGACAGTTTAAATACTTGAAAACGGTATTTTGTATGCTTTTGCATGCTTAAAACAGCATTTTATCTTGCTTTCACAAACATTAGCTATTATACACGACAGAAACATGAATATGACAGTTTAAATACTTGAAAACAGCATTTTGAATGTTTTTGCAAGCTGAAAACAGCTATTTTATCTTGATTTTGCAAACATAAGCCATTACACACGACAAATACATGAATATGACAGTTTAAATACTTGAAAACGGTGTTTTGTATGCTTTTGCATGCTTAAAACAGCATTTTTATCTTGCTTTCACCAACATTAGCTATTATACACGACAGAGACATGAATATGACAGTTTAAATACTTGAAAACGGTGTTTTGTATGCTTTTGTATACTTAAAACAGCATTTTTATCTTGCTTTCACCAACATTAGCTATTATACACGACAGAAACATGAATATGACAGTTTATATACTTGAAAACAGCATTTTGTATGTTTTTGCAAGCTGAAAACAGCTATTTTATCTTGATTTTGCAAACATAAGCCATTACACACGACATATACATGAATATGACAGTTTAAATACTTGAAAACGGTGTTTTGTATGCTTTTGCATGCATAAAACAGCATTTTTATCTTGCTTTCACCAACATTAGCTATTATACACGACATATACATGAATATGACAGTTTAAATACTTGAAAACGGTATTTTGTATGCTTTTGCATGCTTAAAACAGCATTTTATCTTGCTATCACCAACATTAGCTATTATACACGACAGAAACATGAATATGACAGTTTAAATACTTGAAAACAGCATTTTGTATGTTTTTGGTAGCTGAAAACAGCTATTTTATCTTGATTTTGCAAACATAAGCCATTACACATGACATATACATGAATATGACGGTTTAAATACTTGAAAACGGTGTTTTGTTTGCTTTTGCATGCTTAAAACAACATTTTTATCTTGCTTTCACCAACATTAGCTATTATACACGACAGAAACATGAATATGACAATTTAAATACTTGAAAACAGCATTTTGTATGTTTTTGCAAGCTGAAAACAGCTATTTTATCTTGATTTTGCAAACATAAGCCATTACACACGACAAATACATGAATATGACAGTTTAAATACTTGAAAACGGTGTTTTGTATGCTTTTGCATGCTTAAAACAGCATTTTTATCTTGCTTTAACCAACATTAGCTATTATACACGACAGAAACATGAATATGACAGTTCAAATACTTGAAAACGGTGTTTTGTATGCTTTTGCATGCTTAAAACAGCATTTTTATCTTGCTTTCGCCAACATTAGCTTTTATACACGACAGAAACATGAATATGACAATTTAAATAATTGAAAACAGCATTTTGTATGCTTTTGCAAGCTGAAAACAGCTATTATATCTTAAATTTTGCAAGCATAAGCCATTACACACGACATATACATGAATATGACAGTTTAAATACTTGAAAGCGGTGTTTTGTATGCTTTTGCATGCTTAAAACAGCATTTTTATCTTGCTTTCACCAACATTAGCTATTATACACGACAGAAACATGAATATAACAGTTTAAATACTTGAAAACAGCAATTTGTATGTTTTTGCAAGCTGAAAATAGCTATTTTATTTTGATTTTGCAAACATAAGCCATTACACACGACATATACATGAATATGACAGTTTAAATACTTGAAAACGGTGTTTTGTATGCTTTTGCATGCTTAAAACAGCATTTTTATCTTGCTTTCACCAACATTAGCTATTATACACGACAGAAACATGAATATGACAGTTTAAATACTTGAAAACAGCATTTTGTATGTTTTTGCAAGCTGAAAACAGCTATTTTATCTTGATTTTGCAAACATAAGCCATTACACACGACATATACATGAATATGACAGTTTAAATACTTGAAAACGGTATTTTGTATGCTTTTGCATGCTTAAAACAGCATTTTATCTTGCTTTCACAAACATTAGCTATTATACACGACAGAAACATGAATATGACAGTTTAAATACTTGAAAACAGCATTTTGAATGTTTTTGCAAGCTGAAAACAGCTATTTTATCTTGATTTTGCAAACATAAGCCATTACACACGACAAATACATGAATATGACAGTTTAAATACTTAAAAACGGTGTTTTGTATGCTTTTGCATGCTTAAAACAGCATTTTTATCTTGCTTTCACCAACATTAGCTATTATACACGACAGAGACATGAATATGACAGTTTAAATACTTGAAAACGGTGTTTTGTATGCTTTTGTATACTTAAAACAGCATTTTTATCTTGCTTTCACCAACATTAGCTATTATACACGACAGAAACATGAATATGACAGTTTATATACTTGAAAACAGCATTTTGTATGTTTTTGCAAGCTGAAAACAGCTATTTTATCTTGATTTTGCAAACATAAGCCATTACACACGACATATACATGAATATGACAGTTTAAATACTTGAAAACGGTGTTTTGTATGCTTTTGCATGCATAAAACAGCATTTTTATCTTGCTTTCACCAACATTAGCTATTATACACGACATATACATGAATATGACAGTTTAAATACTTGAAAACGGTATTTTGTATGCTTTTGCATGCTTAAAACAGCATTTTATCTTGCTTTCACCAACATTAGCCATTATACACGACAGAAACATGAATATGACAGTTTAAATACTTGAAAACAGCATTTTGTATGTTTTTGCAAGCTGAAAACAGCTTTTTATCTTGATTCTGCAAACACAAGCCATTACACACGACATATCCATGAATATGACAGTTTAAATACTCAAAAACGGTGTTTTGCGTGCTTTTACATGCTTAAAACATCATTTTTATCTTGCTTTCACCAACATTAGCTATTATACACGACAGAAACATGAATATGACAGTTTAAATACTTGAAAACAGCATTCTGAATGTTTTTGCAAGCTGAAAACAGCTATTTTATCTTGATTTTGCAAACATAAGCCATTACACACGACAAATACATGAACATGACAGTTTAAATACTTGAAAACGGTGTTTTGTATGCTTTTGCATGCTTAAAACAGCATTTTTATCTTGCTTTCACCAACATTAGCTATTATACACGACAGAAACATGAATATGACAGTTTAAATACTTGAGAACGGTGTTTTGTATGCTCTGGCATGCTTAAAACAGCATTTTATCTTGCTTTCACCAACATTAGCTATTATACACGACAGAAACATGAATATGACAATTTAAATACTTGAAAACAGCATTTTGTATGTTTTTGGTAGCTGAAAACAGCTTTTTATCTTGATTCTGCAAACACAAGCCATTACACACGACATATCCATGAATATGACAGTTTAAATACTCAAAAACGGTGTTTTGTGTGCTTTTACATGCTTAAAACATCATTTTTATCTTGCTTTCACCAACATTAGCTATTATACACGACAGAAACATGAATATGACAGTTTAAATACTTGAAAACAGCATTCTGAATGTTTTTGCAAGCTGAAAACAGCTATTTTATCTTGATTTTGCAAACATAAGCCATTACACACGACAAATACATGAACATGACAGTTTAAATACTTGAAAACGGTGTTTTGTATGCTTTTGCATGCTTAAAACAGCATTTTTATCTTGCTTTCCCCAACATTAGCTATTATACACGACAGAAACATGAATATGACAGTTTAAATACTTGAGAACGGTGTTTTGTATGCTTTTGCATGCTTAAAACAGCATTTTTATCTTGCTTTCACCAACATTAGCTATTATACACGTCAGAAACATGAATATGACAGTTTAAATACTTGAAAACAGCATTTTGTATGTTTTTGGTAGCTGAAAACAGCTATTTTATCTTGATTTTGCAAACATAAGCCATTACACACGACATATACATGAATATGACGGTTTAAATACTTGAAAACGGTGTTTTGTTTGCTTTTGCATGCTTAAAACAGCATTTTTATCTTGCTTTCACCAACATTAGCTATTATACACGAAAGAAACATGAATATGACAGTTTAAATACTTGAAAACAGCATTCTGAATGTTTTTGCAAGCTGAAAACAGCTATTTTATCTTGATTTTGCAAACATAAGCCATTACACACGACAAATACATGAACATGACAGTTTAAATACTTGAAAACGGTGTTTTGTATGCTTTTGCATGCTTAAAACAGCATTTTTATCTTGCTTTCACCAACATTAGCTATTATACACGACAGAAACATGAATATGACAGTTTAAATACTTGAGAACGGTGTTTTGTATGCTTTTGCATGCTTAAAACAGCATTTTTATCTTGCTTTCACCAACATTAGCTATTATACACGTCAGAAACATGAATATGACAGTTTAAATACTTGAAAACAGCATTTTGTATGAAAACAGCTATTTTATCTTAATTTTGCAAACATAAGCCATTACACACGACATATACATGAATATGACGGTTTAAATACTTGAAAACGGTGTTTTGTTTGCTTTTGCATGCTTAAAACAGCATTTTTATCTTGCTTTCACCAACATTAGCTATTATACACGACAGAAACATGAATATGACAATTTAAATACTTGAAAACAGCATTTTGTATGTTTTTGCAAGCTGAAAACAGCTATTTTATCTTGATTATGCAAACATAAGCCATTACACACGACAAATACATGAATATGACAGTTTAAATACTTGAAAACGGTGTTTTGTATGCTTTTGCATGCTTAAAACAGCATTTTTATCTTGCTTTAACCAACATTAGCTATTATACACGACAGAAACATGAATATGACAGTTCAAATACTTGAAAACGGTGTTTTGTATGCTTTTGCATGCTTAAAACAGCATTTTTATCTTGCTTTCGCCAACATTAGCTTTTATACACGACAGAAACATGAATATGACAATTCAAATAATTGAAAACAGCATTTTGTATGCTTTTGCAAGCTGAAAACAGCTATTATATCTTAAATTTTGCAAGCATAAGCCATTACACACGACATATACATGAATATGACAGTTTAAATACTTGAAAGCGGTGTTTTGTATGCTTTTGCATGCTTAAAACAGCATTTTTATCTTGCTTTCACCAACATTAGCTATTATACACGACAGAAACATGAATATAACAGTTTAAATACTTGAAAACAGCAATTTGTATGTTTTTGCAAGCTGAAAATAGCTATTTTATTTTGATTTTGCAAACATAAGCCATTACACACGACATATACATGAATATGACAGTTTAAATACTTGAAAACGGTGTTTTGTATGCTTTTGCATGCTTAAAACAGCATTTTTATCTTGCTTTCACCAACATTAGCTATTATACATGACAGAAACATGAATATGACAGTTTAAATACTTGAAAACAGCATTTTGTATGTTTTTGCAAGCTGAAAACAGCTATTTTATCTTGATTTTGCAAACATAAGCCATTACACACGACATATACATGAATATGACAGTTTAAATACTTGAAAACGGTATTTTGTATGCTTTTGCATGCTTAAAACAGCATTTTATCTTGCTTTCACAAACATTAGCTATTATACACGACAGAAACATGAATATGACAGTTTAAATACTTGAAAACAGCATTTTGAATGTTTTTGCAAGCTGAAAACAGCTATTTTATCTTGATTTTGCATACATAAGCCATTACACACGACAAATACATGAATATGACAGTTTAAATACTTGAAAACGGTGTTTTGTATGCTTTTGCATGCATAAAACAGCATTTTTATCTTGCTTTCACCAACATTAGCTATTATACACGACATATACATGAATATGACAGTTTAAATACTTGAAAACGGTATTTTGTATGCTTTTGCATGCTTAAAACAGCATTTTATCTTGCTTTCACCAACATTAGCTATTATACACGACAGAAACATGAATATGACAGTTTAAATACTTGAAAACAGCATTTTGTATGTTTTTGCAAGCTGAAAACAGCTTTTTATCTTGATTCTGCAAACACAAGCCATTACACACGACATATCCATGAATATGACAGTTTAAATACTCAAAAACGGTGTTTTGTGTGCTTTTACATGCTTAAAACATCATTTTTATCTTGCTTTCACCAACATTAGCTATTATACACGACAGAAACATGAATATGACAGTTTAAATACTTGAAAACAGCATTCTGAATGTTTTTGCAAGCTGAAAACAGCTATTTTATCTTGATTTTGCAAACATAAGCCATCACACACGACAAATACATGAACATGACAGTTTAAATACTTGAAAACGGTGTTTTGTATGCTTTTGCATGCTTAAAACAGCATTTTTATCTTGCATTCACCAACATTAGCTATTATACACGACAGAAACATGAATATGACAGTTTAAATACTTGAGAACGGTGTTTTGTATGCTTTTGCATGCTTAAAACAGCATTTTTATCTTGCTTTCACCAACATTAGCTATTATACACGTCAGAAACATGAATATGACAGTTTAAATACTTGAAAACAGCATATTGTATGTTTTTGGTAGCTGAAAACAGCTATTTTATCTTGATTTTGCAAACATAAGCCATTACACACGACATATACATGAATATGACGGTTTAAATACTTGAAAACGGTGTTTTGTTTGCTTTTGCATGCTTAAAACAGCATTTTTATCTTGCTTTCACCAACATTAGCTATTATACATGACAGAAACATGAATATGACAATTTAAATACTTGAAAACAGCATTTTGTATGTTTTTGCAAGCTGAAAACAGCTATTTTATCTTGATTATGCAAACATAAGCATTACACACGACAAATACATGAATATGACAGTTTAAATACTTGAAAACGGTGTTTTGTATGCTTTTGCATGCTTAAAACAGTATTTTTATCTTGCTTTCGCCAACATTAGCTTTTATACACGACAGAAACATGAATATGACAATTTAAATAATTGAAAACAGCATTTTGTATGCTTTTGCAAGCTGAAAACAGCTATTATATCTTAAATTTTGCAAGCATAAGCCATTACACACGACATATACATGAATATGACAGTTTAAATACTTGAAAGCGGTGTTTTGTATGCTTTTGCATGCTTAAAACAGCATTTTTATCTTGCTTTCACCAACATTAGCTATTATGCACGAGAGAAACATGAATATAACAGTTTAAATACTTGAAAACAGCAATTTGTATGTTTTTGCAAGCTGAAAATAGCTATTTTATTTTGATTTTGCAAACATAAGCCATTACACACGACATATACATAAATATGACAGTTTAAATACTTGAAAACGGTGTTTTGTATGCTTTTGCATGCTTAAAACAGCATTTTTATCTTGCTTTCACCAACATTAGCTATTATACACGACAGAAACATGAATATGACAGTTTAAATACTTGAAAACAGCATTTTGTATGTTTTTGCAAGCTGAAAACAGCTATTTTATCTTGATTTTGCAAACATAAGCTATTACACACGACATATACATGAATATGACAGTTTAAATACTTGAAAACGGTGTTTTGTATGCTTTTTCATGCTTAAAACAGCATTTTTATCTTGCTTTCACCAACATTAGCTATTATACACGACAGAAACATGAATATGACAGTTTAAATACTTGAAAACGGTGTTTTGTATGCTTTTGTATGCTTAAAACAGCATTTTTATCTTACTTTCACCAACATTAGCTATTATACACGACAGAAACATGAATATGACAGTTTAAATACTTGAAAACAGCATTTTGTATGTTTTTGCAAGCTGAAAACAGCTATTTTATCTTGATTTTGCAAACATAAGCCATTACACACGACATATACATGAATATGACGGTTTATATACTTGAAAACGGTGTTTTGTATGCTTTTGCATGCTTAAAACAGCATTTTTATCTTGCTTTCATCAACATTAGCTATTATACACGACATATACATGAATATGACAGTTTAAATTAGCTATTATACACGACAGAAACATGAATATGACAGTTTAAATACTTGAAAACAGCATTTTGAATGTTTTTGCAAGCTGAAAACAGTTATTTTATCTTGATTTTGCAAATATAAGCCATTACACACGACAAATACATGAATATGACAGTTTAAATACTTGAAAACGGTGTTATGTATGCTTTTGCATGCTTAAAACAGCATTTTTATCTTGCTTTAACCAACATTAGCTATTATACACGACAGAAACATGAATATGACAGTTTAAATACTTGAAAACGGTGTTTTGTATGCTTTTGTATGCTTAAAACAGCATTTTTATCTTGCTTTCACCAACATTAGCTATTATACACGACAGAAACATGAATATGACAGTTTAAATACTTGAGAACGGTGTTTTGTATGCTCTTGCATGCTTAAAACAGCATTTTATCTTGCTTTCACCAACATTAGCTATTATACACGACAGAAACATGAATATGACAGTTTAAATACTTGAAAACAGCATTTTGTATGTTTTTGGTAGCTGAAAACAGCTTTTTATCTTGATTCTGCAAACACAAGCCATTACACACGACATATCCATGAATATGACAGTTTAAATACTCAAAAACGGTGTTTTGTGTGCTTTTACATGCTTAAAACATCATTTTTATCTTGCTTTCACCAACATTAGCTATTATACACGACAGAAACATGAATATGACAGTTTAAATACTTGAAAACAGCATTCTGAATGTTTTTGCAAGCTGAAAACAGCTATTTTATCTTGATTTTGCAAACATAAGCCATTACACACGACAAATACATGAACATGACAGTTTAAATACTTGAAAACGGTGTTTTGTATGCTTTTGCATGCTTAAAACAGCATTTTTATCTTGCTTTCCCCCAACATAGCTATTATACACGACAGAAACATGAATATGACAGTTTAAATACTTGAGAACGGTGTTTTGTATGCTTTTGCATGCTTAAAACAGCATTTTTATCTTGCTTTCACCAACATTAGCTATTATACACGTCAGAAACATGAATATGACAGTTTAAATACTTGAAAACAGCATTTTGTATGTTTTTGTTAGCTGAAAACAGCTATTTTATCTTGATTTTGCAAACATAAGCCATTACACACGACATATACATGAATATGACGGTTTAAATACTTGAAAACGGTGTTTTGTTTGCTTTTGCATGCTTAAAACAGCATTTTTATCTTGCTTTCACCAACATTAGCTATTATACACGAAAGAAACATGAATATGACAGTTTAAATACTTGAAAACAGCATTCTGAATGTTTTTGCAAGCTGAAAACAGCTATTTTATCTTGATTTTGCAAACATAAGCCATTACACACGACAAATACATGAACATGACAGTTTAAATACTTGAAAACGGTGTTTTGTATGCTTTTGCATGCTTAAAACAGCATTTTTATCTTGCTTTCACCAACATTAGCTATTATACACGACAGAAACATGAATATGACAGTTTAAATACTTGAGAACGGTGTTTTGTATGCTTTTGCATGCTTAAAACAGCATTTTTATCTTGCTTTCACCAACATTAGCTATTATACACGTCAGAAACATGAATATGACAGTTTAAATACTTGAAAACAGCATTTTGTATGTTTTTGGTAGCTGAAAACAGCTATTTTATCTTGATTTTGCAAACATAAGCCATTACACACGACATATACATGAATATGACGGTTTAAATACTTGAAAACGGTGTTTTGTTTGCTTTTGCATGCTTAAAACAACATTTTTATCTTGCTTTCACCAACATTAGCTATTATACACGACAGAAACATGAATATGACAATTTAAATACTTGAAAACAGCATTTTGTATGTTTTTGCAAGCTGAAAACAGCTATTTTATCTTGATTATGCAAACATAAGCCATTACACACGACAAATACATGAATATGACAGTTTAAATACTTGAAAACGGTGTTTTGTATGCTTTTGCATGCTTAAAACAGCATTTTTATCTTGCTTTAACCAACATTAGCTATTATACACGACAGAAACATGAATATGACAGTTCAAATACTTGAAAACGGTGTTTTGTATGCTTTTGCATGCTTAAAACAGCATTTTTATCTTGCTTTCGCCAACATTAGCCTTTATACACGACAGAAACATGAATATGACAATTCAAATAATTGAAAACAGCATTTTGTATGCTTTTGCAAGCTGAAAACAGCTATTATATCTTAAATTTTGCAAGCATAAGCCATTACACACGACATATACATGAATATGACAGTTTAAATACTTGAAAGCGGTGTTTTGTATGCTTTTGCATGCTTAAAACAGCATTTTTATCTTGCTTTCACCAACATTAGCTATTATACACGACAGAAACATGAATATAACAGTTTAAATACTTGAAAACAGCAATTTGTATGTTTTTGCAAGCTGAAAATAGCTATTTTATTTTGATTTTGCAAACATAAACCATTACACACGACATATACATGAATATGACAGTTTAAATACTTGAAAACGGTGTTTTGTATGCTTTTGCATGCTTAAAACAGCATTTTTATCTTGCTTTCACCAACATTAGCTATTATACATGACAGAAACATGAATATGACAGTTTAAATACTTGAAAACAGCATTTTGTATGTTTTTGCAAGCTGAAAACAGCTATTTTATCTTGATTTTGCAAACATAAGCCATTACACACGACATATACATGAATATGACAGTTTAAATACTTGAAAACGGTATTTTGTATGCTTTTGCATGCTTAAAACAGCATTTTATCTTGCTTTCACAAACATTAGCTATTATACACGACAGAAACATGAATATGACAGTTTAAATACTTGAAAACAGCATTTTGAATGTTTTTGCAAGCTGAAAACAGCTATTTTATCTTGATTTTGCATACATAAGCCATTACACACGACAAATACATGAATATGACAGTTTAAATACTTGAAAACGGTGTTTTGTATGCTTTTGCATGCATAAAACAGCATTTTTATCTTGCTTTCACCAACATTAGCTATTATACACGACATATACATGAATATGACAGTTTAAATACTTGAAAACGGTATTTTGTATGCTTTTGCATGCTTAAAACAGCATTTTATCTTGCTTTCACCAACATTAGCTATTATACACGACAGAAACATGAATATGACAGTTTAAATACTTGAAAACAGCATTTTGTATGTTTTTGCAAGCTGAAAACAGCTTTTTATCTTGATTCTGCAAACACAAGCCATTACACACGACATATCCATGAATATGACAGTTTAAATACTCAAAAACGGTGTTTTGTGTGCTTTTACATGCTTAAAACATCATTTTTATCTTGCTTTCACCAACATTAGCTATTATACACGACAGAAACATGAATATGACAGTTTAAATACTTGAAAACAGCATTCTGAATGTTTTTGCAAGCTGAAAACAGCTATTTTATCTTGATTTTGCAAACATAAGCCATCACACACGACAAATACATGAACATGACAGTTTAAATACTTGAAAACGGTGTTTTGTATGCTTTTGCATGCTTAAAACAGCATTTTTATCTTGCATTAACCAACATTAGCTATTATACACGACAGAAACATGAATATGACAGTTTAAATACTTGAGAACGGTGTTTTGTATGCTTTTGCATGCTTAAAACAGCATTTTTATCTTGCTTTCACCAACATTAGCTATTATACACGTCAGAAACATGAATATGACAGTTTAAATACTTGAAAACAGCATATTGTATGTTTTTGGTAGCTGAAAACAGCTATTTTATCTTGATTTTGCAAACATAAGCCATTACACACGACATATACATGAATATGACGGTTTAAATACTTGAAAACGGTGTTTTGTTTGCTTTTGCATGCTTAAAACAGCATTTTTATCTTGCTTTCACCAACATTAGCTATTATACACGACAGAAACATGAATATGACAATTTAAATACTTGAAAACAGCATTTTGTATGTTTTTGCAAGCTGAAAACAGCTATTTTATCTTGATTATGCAAACATAAGCATTACACACGACAAATACATGAATATGACAGTTTAAATACTTGAAAACGGTGTTTTGTATGCTTTTGCATGCTTAAAACAGTATTTTTATCTTGCTTTCGCCAACATTAGCTTTTATACACGACAGAAACATGAATATGACAATTTAAATAATTGAAAACAGCATTTTGTATGCTTTTGCAAGCTGAAAACAGCTATTATATCTTAAATTTTGCAAGCATAAGCCATTACACACGACATATACATGAATATGACAGTTTAAATACTTGAAAGCGGTGTTTTGTATGCTTTTGCATGCTTAAAACAGCATTTTTATCTTGCTTTCACCAACATTAGCTATTATGCACGAGAGAAACATGAATATAACAGTTTAAATACTTGAAAACAGCAATTTGTATGTTTTTGCAAGCTGAAAATAGCTATTTTATTTTGATTTTGCAAACATAAGCCATTACACACGACATATACATAAATATGACAGTTTAAATACTTGAAAACGGTGTTTTGTATGCTTTTGCATGCTTAAAACAGCATTTTTATCTTGCTTTCACCAACATTAGCTATTATACACGACAGAAACATGAATATGACAGTTTAAATACTTGAAAACAGCATTTTGTATGTTTTTGCAAGCTGAAAACAGCTATTTTATCTTGATTTTGCAAACATAAGCTATTACACACGACATATACATGAATATGACAGTTTAAATACTTGAAAACGGTGTTTTGTATGCTTTTGCATGCTTAAAACAGCATTTTTATCTTGCTTTCACCAACATTAGCTATTATACACGACAGAAACATGAATATGACAGTTTAAATACTTGAAAACGGTGTTTTGTATGCTTTTGTATGCTTAAAACAGCATTTTTATCTTACTTTCACCAACATTAGCTATTATACACGACAGAAACATGAATATGACAGTTTAAATACTTGAAAACAGCATTTTGTATGTTTTTGCAAGCTGAAAACAGCTATTTTATCTTGATTTTGCAAACATAAGCCATTACACACGACATATACATGAATATGACGGTTTATATACTTGAAAACGGTGTTTTGTATGCTTTTGCATGCTTAAAACAGCATTTTTATCTTGCTTTCATCAACATTAGCTATTATACACGACATATACATGAATATGACAGTTTAAATTAGCTATTATACACGACAGAAACATGAATATGACAGTTTAAATACTTGAAAACAGCATTTTGAATGTTTTTGCAAGCTGAAAACAGTTATTTTATCTTGATTTTGCAAATATAAGCCATTACACACGACAAATACATGAATATGACAGTTTAAATACTTGAAAACGGTGTTATGTATGCTTTTGCATGCTTAAAACAGCATTTTTATCTTGCTTTAACCAACATTAGCTATTATACACGACAGAAACATGAATATGACAGTTTAAATACTTGAAAACGGTGTTTTGTATGCTTTTGTATGCTTAAAACAGCATTTTTATCTTGCTTTTACCAACATAAGCTATTATACACGACAGAAACATGAATATGACAGTTTAAATACTTGAAAACAGCATTTTATATGTTTTTGCAAGCTGAAAACATCTATTTTATCTTGATTTTGCAAACATAAGCCATTACACACGACATATACATGAATATGACATCTTAAATACTTGAAAACGGTGTTTTGTATGGTTTTGTATGCTTAAAACAGCATTTTTATCTTGCTTTCGCCAACATTAGCTTTTATACACGACAGAAACATGAATATGACAATTTAAATAATTGAAAACAGCATTTTGTATGTTTTTGCAAGCTGAAAACAGCTATTATATCTTGATTTTGCAAACATAAGCCATTACACACGACATATACATGAATATGACAGTTTAAATACTTGAAAACGGTGTTTTGTGTGCTTTTGCATGCTTAAAACAGCATTTTTATCTTGCTTTCACCAACATTAGCTATTATACACGACAGAAACATGAATATAACAGTTTAAATACTTGAATACAGCAATTTGTATGTTTTTGCAAGCTGAAAATAGCTATTTTATTTTGATTTTGCAAACATAAGCCATTACACACGACATATACATGAATATGACAGTTTAAATACTTGAAAACGGTGTTTTGTATGCTTTTGCATGCTTAAAACAGCATTTTTATCTTGCTTTCACCAACATTAGCTATTATACACGACAGAAACATGAATATGACAGTTTAAATACTTGAAAACAGCATTTTGTATGTTTTTGCAAGCTGAAAACAGCTATTTTATCTTGATTTTGCAAACATAAGCTATTACACACGACATATACATGAATATGACAGTTTAAATACTTGAAAACGGTGTTTTGTATGCTTTTGCATGCTTAAAACAGCATTTTTATCTTGCTTTCACCAACATTAGCTATTATACACGACAGAAACATGAATATGACAGTTTAAATACTTAAAAACGGTGTTTTGTATGCTTTTGTATGCTTAAAACAGCATTTTTATCTTACTTTCACCAACATTAGCTATTATACACGACAGAAACATGAATATGACAGTTTAAATACTTGAAAACAGCATTTTGTATGTTTTTGCAAGCTGAAAACAGCTATTTTATCTTGATTTTGCAAACATAAGCCATTACACACGACATATACATGAATATGACGGTTTATATACTTGAAAACGGTGTTTTGTATGCTTTTGCATGCTTAAAACAGCATTTTTATCTTGCTTTCATCAACATTAGCTATTATACACGACATATACATGAATATGACAGTTTAAATTAGCTATTATACACGACAGAAACATGAATATGACAGTTTAAATACTTGAAAACAGCATTTTGAATGTTTTTGCAAGCTGAAAACAGTTATTTTATCTTGATTTTGCAAATATAAGCCATTACACACGACAAATACATGAATATGACAGTTTAAATACTTGAAAACGGTGTTATGTATGCTTTTGCATGCTTAAAACAGCATTTTTATCTTGCTTTAACCAACATTAGCTATTATACACGACAGAAACATGAATATGACAGTTTAAATACTTGAAAACGGTGTTTTGTATGCTTTTGTATGCTTAAAACAGCATTTTTATCTTGCTTTTACCAACATAAGCTATTATACACGACAGAAACATGAATATGACAGTTTAAATACTTGAAAACAGCATTTTATATGTTTTTGCAAGCTGAAAACATCTATTTTATCTTGATTTTGCAAACATAAGCCATTACACACGACATATACATGAATATGACATCTTAAATACTTGAAAACGGTGTTTTGTATGCTTTTGTATGCTTAAAACAGCATTTTTATCTTGCTTTCGCCAACATTAGCTTTTATACACGACAGAAACATGAATATGACAATTTAAATAATTGAAAACAGCATTTTGTATGTTTTTGCAAGCTGAAAACAGCTATTATATCTTGATTTTGCAAACATAAGCCATTACACACGACATATACATGAATATGACAGTTTAAATACTTGAAAACGGTGTTTTGTGTGCTTTTGCATGCTTAAAACAGCATTTTTATCTTGCTTTCACCAACATTAGCTATTATACACGACAGAAACATGAATATAACAGTTTAAATACTTGAATACAGCAATTTGTATGTTTTTGCAAGCTGAAAATAGCTATTTTATTTTGATTTTGCAAACATAAGCCATTACACACGACATATACATGAATATGACAGTTTAAATACTTGAAAACGGTGTTTTGTATGCTTTTGCATGCTTAAAACAGCATTTTTATCTTGCTTTCACCAACATTAGCTATTATACACGACAGAAACATGAATATGACAGTTTAAATACTTGAAAACAGTATTTTGTATGTTTTTGCAAGCTGAAAACAGCTATTTTATCTTGATTTTGCAAACATAAGCCATTACACACGACATATACATGAATATGACAGTTTAAATACTTGAAAACGGTGTTTTGTATGCTTTTGCATGCTTAAAACAGCATTTTTATCTTGCTTTCACCAACATTAGCTATTATACACGACAGAAACATGAATATGACAGTTTAAATACTTGAAAACAGCATTTTGTATGTTTTTGCAAGCTGAAAACAGCTATTTTATCTTGATTTTGCAAACATAAGCCATTACACACGACATATACATGAATATGACAGTTTAAATACTTGAAAACGGTATTTTGTATGCTTTTGCATGCTTAAAACAGCATTTTATCTTGCTTTCACAAACATTAGCTATTATACACGACAGAAACATGAATATGACAGTTTAAATACTTGAAAACAGCATTTTGAATGTTTTTGCAAGCTGAAAACAGCTATTTTATCTTGATTTTGCAAACATAAGCCATTACACACGACAAATACATGAATATGACAGTTTAAATACTTAAAAACGGTGTTTTGTATGCTTTTGCATGTTAAAAACAGCATTTTTATCTTGCTTTCACCAACATTAGCTATTATACACGACAGAGACATGAATATGACAGTTTAAATACTTGAAAACGGTGTTTTGTATGCTTTTGTATACTTAAAACAGCATTTTTATCTTGCTTTCACCAACATTAGCTATTATACACGACAGAAACATGAATATGACAGTTTATATACTTGAAAACAGCATTCTGAATGTTTTTGCAAGCTGAAAACAGCTATTTTATCTTGATTTTGCAAACATAAGCCATTACACACGACAAATACATGAACATGACAGTTTAAATACTTGAAAACGGTGTTTTGTATGCTTTTGCATGCTTAAAACAGCATTTTTATCTTGCTTTCACCAACATTAGCTATTATACACGACAGAAACATGAATATGACAGTTTAAATACTTGAGAACGGTGTTTTGTATGCTCTTGCATGCTTAAAACAGCATTTTATCTTGCTTTCACCAACATTAGCTATTATACACGACAGAAACATGAATATGACAGTTTAAATACTTGAAAACAGCATTTTGTATGTTTTTGGTAGCTGAAAACAGCTTTTTATCTTGATTCTGCAAACACAAGCCATTACACACGACATATCCATGAATATGACAGTTTAAATACTCAAAAACGGTGTTTTGTGTGCTTTTACATGCTTAAAACAGCATTTTTATCTTGCTTTCACCAACATTAGCTATTATACACGACAGAAACATGAATATGACAATTTAAATACTTGAAAACAGCATTTTGTATGTTTTTGCAAGCTGAAAACAGCTATTTTATCTTAATTTTGCAAACATAAGCCATTACACACGACATATACATGAATATGACAGTTTAAATACTTGAAAACGGTGTTTTGTATGCTTTTGCATGCTTAAAACAGCATTTTTATCTTGCTTTAACCAACATTAGCTATTATACACGACAGAAACATGAATATGACAGTTCAAATACTTGAAAACGGTGTTTTGTATGCTTTTGCATGCTTAAAACAGCATTTTTATCTTGCTTTCGCCAACATTAGCTTTTATACACGACAGAAACATGAATATGACAATTTAAATAATTGAAAACAGCATTTTGTATGCTTTTGCAAGCTGAAAACAGCTATTATATCTTAAATTTTGCAAGCATAAGCCATTACACACGACATATACATGAATATGACAGTTTAAATACTTGAAAGCGGTGTTTTGTATGCTTTTGCATGCTTAAAACAGCATTTTTATCTTGCTTTCACCAACATTAGCTATTATACACGACAGAAACATGAATATAACAGTTTAAATACTTGAAAACAGCAATTTGTATGTTTTTGCAAGCTGAAAATAGCTATTTTATTTTGATTTTGCAAACATAAGCCATTACACACGACATATACATGAATATGACAGTTTAAATACTTGAAAACGGTGTTTTGTATGCTTTTGCATGCTTAAAACAGCATTTTTATCTTGCTTTCACCAACATTAGCTATTATACACGACAGAAACATGAATATGACAGTTTAAATACTTGAAAACAGCATTTTGTATGTTTTTGCAAGCTGAAAACAGCTATTTTATCTTGATTTTGCAAACATAAGCCATTACACACGACATATACATGAATATGACAGTTTAAATACTTGAAAACGGTATTTTGTATGCTTTTGCATGCTTAAAACAGCATTTTATCTTGCTTTCACAAACATTAGCTATTATACACGACAGAAACATGAATATGACAGTTTAAATACTTGAAAACAGCATTTTGAATGTTTTTGCAAGCTGAAAACAGCTATTTTATCTTGATTTTGCAAACATAAGCCATTACACACGACAAATACATGAATATGACAGTTTAAATACTTGAAAACGGTGTTTTGTATGCTTTTGCATGCTTAAAACAGCATTTTTATCTTGCTTTCACCAACATTAGCTATTATACACGACAGAGACATGAATATGACAGTTTAAATACTTGAAAACGGTGTTTTGTATGCTTTTGTATACTTAAAACAGCATTTTTATCTTGCTTTCACCAACATTAGCTATTATACACGACAGAAACATGAATATGACAGTTTATATACTTGAAAACAGCATTTTGTATGTTTTTGCAAGCTGAAAACAGCTATTTTATCTTGATTTTGCAAACATAAGCCATTACACACGACATATACATGAATATGACAGTTTAAATACTTGAAAACGGTGTTTTGTATGCTTTTGCATGCATAAAACAGCATTTTTATCTTGCTTTCACCAACATTAGCTATTATACACGACATATACATGAATATGACAGTTTAAATACTTGAAAACGGTATTTTGTATGCTTTTGCATGCTTAAAACAGCATTTTATCTTGCTTTCACCAACATTAGCCATTATACACGACAGAAACATGAATATGACAGTTTAAATACTTGAAAACAGCATTTTATATGTTTTTGCAAGCTGAAAACATCTATTTTATCTTGATTTTGCAAACATAAGCCATTATACACGACATATACATGAATATGACATCTTAAATACTTGAAAACGGTGTTTTGTATGCTTTTGTATGCTTAAAACAGCATTTTTATCTTGCTTTCGCCAACATTAGCTTTTATACACGACAGAAACATGAATATGACAATTTAAATAATTGAAAACAGCATTTTGTATGTTTTTGCAAGCTGAAAACAGCTATTATATCTTGATTTTGCAAACATAAGCCATTACACACGACATATACATGAATATGACAGTTTAAATACTTGAAAACGGTGTTTTGTGTGCTTTTGCATGCTTAAAACAGCATTTTTATCTTGCTTTCACCAACATTAGCTATTATACACGACAGAAACATGAATATAACAGTTTAAATACTTGAATACAGCAATTTGTATGTTTTTGCAAGCTGAAAATAGCTATTTTATTTTGATTTTGCAAACATAAGCCATTACACACGACATATACATGAATATGACAGTTTAAATACTTGAAAACGGTGTTTTGTATGCTTTTGCATGCTTAAAACAGCATTTTTATCTTGCTTTCACCAACATTAGCTATTATACACGACAGAAACATGAATATGACAGTTTAAATACTTGAAAACAGTATTTTGTATGTTTTTGCAAGCTGAAAACAGCTATTTTATCTTGATTTTGCAAACATAAGCCATTACACACGACATATACATGAATATGACAGTTTAAATACTTGAAAACGGTGTTTTGTATGCTTTTGCATGCTTAAAACAGCATTTTTATCTTGCTTTCACCAACATTAGCTATTATACACGACAGAAACATGAATATGACAGTTTAAATACTTAAAAACAGCATTTTGTATGTTTTTGCAAGCTGAAAACAGCTATTTTATCTTGATTTTGCAAACATAAGTCATTACACACGACATATACATGAATATGACAGTTTAAATACTTGAAAACGGTATTTTGTATGCTTTTGCATGCTTAAAACAGCATTTTATCTTGCTTTCACAAACATTAGCTATTATACACGACAGAAACATGAATATGACAGTTTAAATACTTGAAAACAGCATTTTGAATGTTTTTGCAAGCTGAAAACAGCTATTTTATCTTGATTTTGCAAACATAAGCCATTACACACGACAAATACATGAATATGACAGTTTAAATACTTAAAAACGGTGTTTTGTATGCTTTTGCATGCTTAAAACAGCATTTTTATCTTGCTTTCACCAACATTAGCTATTATACACGACAGAGACATGAATATGACAGTTTAAATACTTGAAAACGGTGTTTTGTATGCTTTTGTATACTTAAAACAGCATTTTTATCTTGCTTTCACCAACATTAGCTATTATACACGACAGAAACATGAATATGACAGTTTATATACTTGAAAACAGCATTCTGAATGTTTTTGCAAGCTGAAAACAGCTATTTTATCTTGATTTTGCAAACATAAGCCATTACACACGACAAATACATGAACATGACAGTTTAAATACTTGAAAACGGTGTTTTGTATGCTTTTGCATGCTTAAAACAGCATTTTTATCTTGCTTTCACCAACATTAGCTATTATACACGACAGAAACATGAATATGACAGTTTAAATACTTGAGAACGGTGTTTTGTATGCTCTTGCATGCTTAAAACAGCATTTTATCTTGCTTTCACCAACATTAGCTATTATACACGACAGAAACATGAATATGACAGTTTAAATACTTGAAAACAGCATTTTGTATGTTTTTGGTAGCTGAAAACAGCTTTTTATCTTGATTCTGCAAACACAAGCCATTACACACGACATATCCATGAATATGACAGTTTAAATACTCAAAAACGGTGTTTTGTGTGCTTTTACATGCTTAAAACAGCATTTTTATCTTGCTTTCACCAACATTAGCTATTATACACGACAGAAACATGAATATGACAATTTAAATACTTGAAAACAGCATTTTGTATGTTTTTGCAAGCTGAAAACAGCTATTTTATCTTAATTTTGCAAACATAAGCCATTACACACGACATATACATGAATATGACAGTTTAAATACTTGAAAACGGTGTTTTGTATGCTTTTGCATGCTTAAAACAGCATTTTTATCTTGCTTTAACCAACATTAGCTATTATACACGACAGAAACATGAATATGACAGTTCAAATACTTGAAAACGGTGTTTTGTATGCTTTTGCATGCTTAAAACAGCATTTTTATCTTGCTTTCGCCAACATTAGCTTTTATACACGACAGAAACATGAATATGACAATTTAAATAATTGAAAACAGCATTTTGTATGCTTTTGCAAGCTGAAAACAGCTATTATATCTTAAATTTTGCAAGCATAAGCCATTACACACGACATATAATAATAATAATAATAATGTTTATTATTCAACAGGACAGTGTCCCAATTACAGAATAATATAAAAGTTTCTTACAGTAGTGAGTAATAATGAATATAACTATAGAAATTTATTGAAGAGTACTGTCTAATATAGATTTAAATTCATTTATACTAATACTAAAATCTAGCTTAGAACAAACAGAGTTATAAGAACGGCACATCGAAATGATTGGAGAATTAAAATGATAATTACTTTTAGATAAATTACAAATGAACGTATTGTTGCAACGAGTATGGTGTGTATTAACATAAAAGTTTAATTTAGATAGCAAGTGAGAATCGTCGACGATGCAATTTACAATTTTAAATAAAAACAAAAGTTGATTTTTCAGACGCCTGTTTGAGAGAGGTTCAAGGTTGAAAATATTAAGTAAAGAGCCATAGTCACAGTCAGGCCAGTAACGAAATATTCTATAAAAAATTGTTTTGCAATATTTTTTTTGAATACCCTCAATAGCTCTAATTAGATATTCTTGAGACGGATTCCAAATTATAGACGAATATTCCAACTTACTGACAATCAAAGCTAGAAATAGTGAGTTAAAGCAGTGTACATTTTTAAAATCTTTAGTTGCGCGTAAGATAAAACCTAATAATTTATAGCAGGAATTAATTACTAATTCAGCATGAGGAACAAATGAAAGTTTCTGGTCTAAATGAAGACCAAGATCTTTAATCATGGTTGTACGACATAAAAGCGCGTTGTTCATGTGGTAGTCAAAAGAAATTAAAATAGGCTTTCTAGTGAACGACATAATTTGACATTTGCTAATGTTGAAGTGCAAATGATTGACAAGTGACCACTGATATATGGTGTTTAAATCAATTTGTAGTAAGTTACAATCATCAGTACTGGATACGGTGCGATACAATTTAAAATCATCCGCGTACATAAGAAAGTTGGAATGTTTGATTGTTTTGGAGATGTCATTGATAAAAATTATGAAAAATAAAGGGCCTAACACGGAGCCCTGTGGGACTCCGGAGCTTGCAATAAAGTTCGACGATACATATCCGTTACAAAAAACATACTGAATTCTATTATTTAGATAGGATTCACATAAATGGTAAAGATTGTTAGAGAAACCGATTTTCTTTAATTTATAGAGTAGAATTGGATGACTAACGGTGTCGAACGCTTTCGAAAAGTCGGTGTATATAACGTCGATTTGATTTTTGTTCTCAAATTCATCAAAAATAAATTGCACGAAATTTGTAAGATTTGTTACCGTTGAGCGACGACTAATAAAACCGTGTTGGAATGTGCTGATATAATTTCTAATTTGAGAATGAATGTGCTTAAATAGTATGTTTTCAAAGATTTTTGATATTGAATTTAAGCATGATATAGGTCGGTAGTTGTTAATATTACTCTTTTTACCACTTTTAAATATCGGACAGATTTTAGAGCGCTTCCAACTTTCTGGAAATGTACTGGTAGATAAGCTTAAATTGAATAGCACGTGTAATGGATAGATTAAAGATTCCATGCATCCTTTGTAAACGTAGATAGGGATATTATCTGGACCTACAGATCTAGTGTTTTTTTGAGTTTTTATAGCTTTTGATATGTCAGTAAGAGAGATTTCAGAAATTGTAATTAGATTGCATAATGAATCATCAATATTTATATTTGAATAATCAATATTACTTTGATTATTACTGTAGGAGCTTTGAAAAAATTCAGCAAAAGCATTAACTATGTCAGGACCACTGTTTAATTCCTCATCGTTGTAATTCATTAAGGATGGAATTTTGGATGAATTTTTTTTATTATTGATAAAGTCCCAGAAATTTTTAGGGCAACTTGTGATGTCATCCTGTACGGAATTTAAGTAGGCTTTATGAGCGTCCCTAATTAATATTTTAACTATTGACCTCGTTGATTTGTATTGTTGTAAGTAGTAGTTGGAATTATGTTTTCTATAAAGTTTCCTAAAGTGATCTTTAAGCTTTAATTTTTTTATTATCTCGCGAGTGAACCAATTAGGATAATTACTGTTGCGTGTTTCAAGTTTCGGAATACATCTGTTAAGTATGTTATACATTGCATCGTAAAACTTATTCACTGCTAAGTTTACATCTGTGTATGATTCTAAACAACTCCAATCAAATTCATTTAGTAATCTGTACAGTAGAACATAATCACCTTTTTTAAAGTTATAGAGTACATTTGGTTTAGGTTTAAGTTTGGAGTAAGTAGACTCAGAAATTTTACATTTAATGTATAAAGGAGGATGATGATGATCTACTGGCAGAAGATTAAATATACTTTTATCTACAGTGCAATTTAGATTAGACGCTATAATGTCAAGAATATTATTATTTATGTTACATATATTGTTATATTGTGTAATGTTTAGTATATGTATGAAGTTTAAGAATTTGTTAACATAATTATCTGTACCATTGTTATTGTAATATTTGTTTAGGTTAGTTAAGTTTAAATCGCCTATAATTATTGTATTTGAGTTGTAAATAAATGGGAGTGCACAAATATTGTCATAAAAATTACTGTATTCAAGGAGGGAGGTGTCGGGAGGAATGTATACTGCCATTATATGAATTATATGGGGTGAATTGTTCGACTGAAGTTTAACACACACAATGTCAATGTTTGGGCAAGGACAGCTGATTTGTTGTAGTTGTGAGTTGAAAACGTCGTTGACTGCCACTAGAACTCCACCGCCGCGGCTCTTTCCAGATTTTTCACGATCACGGTCGCAACGATAAACACTGTATCGTCGATCGAACAGTTCGTTGTTTGAAATGTTCTCAGTTAGCCAGGTTTCGCTGAATACGATAACGTCATAATGCACGGATAGAGCACTTAAATAAAGTTCGGATATTTTTGTATTAAGACCACGCACATTTTGGTAGTAGAGGGAAAGTGTTCGAGATGTTACGCTGTTTAGTTTTTTGTAATGATACGAGGGACACCGTTGATATATTTTATGGTGAGATTACTCTCACCACAATTAGTACGTCTTGTCAGTTCATTACGAAGTTCTTCAAGGTATGTCCGTTGTTTAGGAGTTTTATCATTAGTTATTTTAATAGTATTAAATTTACCGTTTTTCAGTTTATTAGAGTTTTTTAAAAGATGAACAGCATCAGATGAGGATTTCAATATTACTTTTAATGGCCTAGGAGTGGTACTGTTTCTATTACTTCTGCCTAAGCGGAAGCACTTTATTTCATTTGCTGAGATGGACTGAGTAGAGATGATTGAGCAAATCTCGTTGACAGCAGATGAATCGGAACTGGCTTGTGCAGTACTACTGGCAGGATGGTTTACCTCAGGTAAATTGTAAATAATTATGTTGGATTGACGGTAGATGCGATCGTTGATTTCGGCAATTGTATCTTCAAAGTCCACACATTTTTCAAATTCGGTTTTGTTTGTAGTGTTAAGTTCAGATCTGATCTCTCTAATTTCAGATTGAAGTGCCAAGATGAGTTGCTTTAATTCCGAAATTTCAGGTGATTTCTGTTCAGCCGTTGATTCGCAGGAGTTACAGAACCACTTGATGTTCTTCTTGGAACGTAGCACACGAGTGTCAGACTGAGTTACATCAACACAAACCGTGTGATATGAAATAGAGCAGCCCGCACATGTGATAGAAGATGACAGATCAAATTTCTTAGCGCAAATTTTACACACAGTGGACATGACTTAAACTGATGACGTATAAGACACGCACGGGTATGTTTAATTAAGGTAATTAAATATTTTAAGAAATTGATCGATACAACTAGTTTATTGTACGAAATTAGAGCGAATTTCAATCGCGCACCAAAACTTTTTTATCACTGAATGATACAAATAAAATTATGCACAGATAGATATAAAAAACTAATTATTTACTGCTGATTTACAAAACTTATTTGCAAAAAAATTGACAGAGCAAAAAAAAAAACGTGTTGATCTCACTACGACTCAAATAAATATACATGAATATGACAGTTTAAATACTTGAAAGCGGTGTTTTGTATGCTTTTGCATGCTTAAAACAGCATTTTTATCTTGCTTTCACCAACATTAGCTATTATACACGACAGAAACATGAATATAACAGTTTAAATACTTGAAAACAGCAATTTGTATGTTTTTGCAAGCTGAAAATAGCTATTTTATTTTGATTTTGCAAACATAAGCCATTACACACGACATATACATGAATATGACAGTTTAAATACTTGAAAACGGTGTTTTGTATGCTTTTGCATGCTTAAAACAGCATTTTTATCTTGCTTTCACCAACATTAGCTATTATACACGACAGAAACATGAATATGACAGTTTAAATACTTGAAAACAGCATTTTGTATGTTTTTGCAAGCTGAAAACAGCTATTTTATCTTGATTTTGCAAACATAAGCCATTACACACGACATATACATGAATATGACAGTTTAAATACTTGAAAACGGTATTTTGTATGCTTTTGCATGCTTAAAACAGCATTTTATCTTGCTTTCACAAACATTAGCTATTATACACGACAGAAACATGAATATGACAGTTTAAATACTTGAAAACAGCATTTTGAATGTTTTTGCAAGCTGAAAACAGCTATTTTATCTTGATTTTGCAAACATAAGCCATTACACACGACAAATACATGAATATGACAGTTTAAATACTTGAAAACGGTGTTTTGTATGCTTTTGCATGCTTAAAACAGCATTTTTATCTTGCTTTCACCAACATTAGCTATTATACACGACAGAGACATGAATATGACAGTTTAAATACTTGAAAACGGTGTTTTGTATGCTTTTGTATACTTAAAACAGCATTTTTATCTTGCTTTCACCAACATTAGCTATTATACACGACAGAAACATGAATATGACAGTTTATATACTTGAAAACAGCATTTTGTATGTTTTTGCAAGCTGAAAACAGCTATTTTATCTTGATTTTGCAAACATAAGCCATTACACACGACATATACATGAATATGACAGTTTAAATACTTGAAAACGGTGTTTTGTATGCTTTTGCATGCATAAAACAGCATTTTTATCTTGCTTTCACCAACATTAGCTATTATACACGACATATACATGAATATGACAGTTTAAATACTTGAAAACGGTATTTTGTATGCTTTTGCATGCTTAAAACAGCATTTTATCTTGCTATCACCAACATTAGCTATTATACACGACAGAAACATGAATATGACAGTTTAAATACTTGAAAACAGCATTTTGTATGTTTTTGGTAGCTGAAAACAGCTATTTTATCTTGATTTTGCAAACATAAGCCATTACACATGACATATACATGAATATGACGGTTTAAATACTTGAAAACGGTGTTTTGTTTGCTTTTGCATGCTTAAAACAACATTTTTATCTTGCTTTCACCAACATTAGCTATTATACACGACAGAAACATGAATATGACAATTTAAATACTTGAAAACAGCATTTTGTATGTTTTTGCAAGCTGAAAACAGCTATTTTATCTTGATTTTGCAAACATAAGCCATTACACACGACAAATACATGAATATGACAGTTTAAATACTTGAAAACGGTGTTTTGTATGCTTTTGCATGCTTAAAACAGCATTTTTATCTTGCTTTAACCAACATTAGCTATTATACACGACAGAAACATGAATATGACAGTTCAAATACTTGAAAACGGTGTTTTGTATGCTTTTGCATGCTTAAAACAGCATTTTTATCTTGCTTTCGCCAACATTAGCTTTTATACACGACAGAAACATGAATATGACAATTTAAATAATTGAAAACAGCATTTTGTATGCTTTTGCAAGCTGAAAACAGCTATTATATCTTAAATTTTGCAAGCATAAGCCATTACACACGACATATACATGAATATGACAGTTTAAATACTTGAAAGCGGTGTTTTGTATGCTTTTGCATGCTTAAAACAGCATTTTTATCTTGCTTTCACCAACATTAGCTATTATACACGACAGAAACATGAATATAACAGTTTAAATACTTGAAAACAGCAATTTGTATGTTTTTGCAAGCTGAAAATAGCTATTTTATTTTGATTTTGCAAACATAAGCCATTACACACGACATATACATGAATATGACAGTTTAAATACTTGAAAACGGTGTTTTGTATGCTTTTGCATGCTTAAAACAGCATTTTTATCTTGCTTTCACCAACATTAGCTATTATACACGACAGAAACATGAATATGACAGTTTAAATACTTGAAAACAGCATTTTGTATGTTTTTGCAAGCTGAAAACAGCTATTTTATCTTGATTTTGCAAACATAAGCCATTACACACGACATATACATGAATATGACAGTTTAAATACTTGAAAACGGTATTTTGTATGCTTTTGCATGCTTAAAACAGCATTTTATCTTGCTTTCACAAACATTAGCTATTATACACGACAGAAACATGAATATGACAGTTTAAATACTTGAAAACAGCATTTTGAATGTTTTTGCAAGCTGAAAACAGCTATTTTATCTTGATTTTGCAAACATAAGCCATTACACACGACAAATACATGAATATGACAGTTTAAATACTTAAAAACGGTGTTTTGTATGCTTTTGCATGCTTAAAACAGCATTTTTATCTTGCTTTCACCAACATTAGCTATTATACACGACAGAGACATGAATATGACAGTTTAAATACTTGAAAACGGTGTTTTGTATGCTTTTGTATACTTAAAACAGCATTTTTATCTTGCTTTCACCAACATTAGCTATTATACACGACAGAAACATGAATATGACAGTTTATATACTTGAAAACAGCATTTTGTATGTTTTTGCAAGCTGAAAACAGCTATTTTATCTTGATTTTGCAAACATAAGCCATTACACACGACATATACATGAATATGACAGTTTAAATACTTGAAAACGGTGTTTTGTATGCTTTTGCATGCATAAAACAGCATTTTTATCTTGCTTTCACCAACATTAGCTATTATACACGACATATACATGAATATGACAGTTTAAATACTTGAAAACGGTATTTTGTATGCTTTTGCATGCTTAAAACAGCATTTTATCTTGCTTTCACCAACATTAGCCATTATACACGACAGAAACATGAATATGACAGTTTAAATACTTGAAAACAGCATTTTGTATGTTTTTGCAAGCTGAAAACAGCTTTTTATCTTGATTCTGCAAACACAAGCCATTACACACGACATATCCATGAATATGACAGTTTAAATACTCAAAAACGGTGTTTTGCGTGCTTTTACATGCTTAAAACATCATTTTTATCTTGCTTTCACCAACATTAGCTATTATACACGACAGAAACATGAATATGACAGTTTAAATACTTGAAAACAGCATTCTGAATGTTTTTGCAAGCTGAAAACAGCTATTTTATCTTGATTTTGCAAACATAAGCCATTACACACGACAAATACATGAACATGACAGTTTAAATACTTGAAAACGGTGTTTTGTATGCTTTTGCATGCTTAAAACAGCATTTTTATCTTGCTTTCACCAACATTAGCTATTATACACGACAGAAACATGAATATGACAGTTTAAATACTTGAGAACGGTGTTTTGTATGCTCTGGCATGCTTAAAACAGCATTTTATCTTGCTTTCACCAACATTAGCTATTATACACGACAGAAACATGAATATGACAATTTAAATACTTGAAAACAGCATTTTGTATGTTTTTGGTAGCTGAAAACAGCTTTTTATCTTGATTCTGCAAACACAAGCCATTACACACGACATATCCATGAATATGACAGTTTAAATACTCAAAAACGGTGTTTTGTGTGCTTTTACATGCTTAAAACATCATTTTTATCTTGCTTTCACCAACATTAGCTATTATACACGACAGAAACATGAATATGACAGTTTAAATACTTGAAAACAGCATTCTGAATGTTTTTGCAAGCTGAAAACAGCTATTTTATCTTGATTTTGCAAACATAAGCCATTACACACGACAAATACATGAACATGACAGTTTAAATACTTGAAAACGGTGTTTTGTATGCTTTTGCATGCTTAAAACAGCATTTTTATCTTGCTTTCCCCAACATTAGCTATTATACACGACAGAAACATGAATATGACAGTTTAAATACTTGAGAACGGTGTTTTGTATGCTTTTGCATGCTTAAAACAGCATTTTTATCTTGCTTTCACCAACATTAGCTATTATACACGTCAGAAACATGAATATGACAGTTTAAATACTTGAAAACAGCATTTTGTATGTTTTTGGTAGCTGAAAACAGCTATTTTATCTTGATTTTGCAAACATAAGCCATTACACACGACATATACATGAATATGACGGTTTAAATACTTGAAAACGGTGTTTTGTTTGCTTTTGCATGCTTAAAACAGCATTTTTATCTTGCTTTCACCAACATTAGCTATTATACACGAAAGAAACATGAATATGACAGTTTAAATACTTGAAAACAGCATTCTGAATGTTTTTGCAAGCTGAAAACAGCTATTTTATCTTGATTTTGCAAACATAAGCCATTACACACGACAAATACATGAACATGACAGTTTAAATACTTGAAAACGGTGTTTTGTATGCTTTTGCATGCTTAAAACAGCATTTTTATCTTGCTTTCACCAACATTAGCTATTATACACGACAGAAACATGAATATGACAGTTTAAATACTTGAGAACGGTGTTTTGTATGCTTTTGCATGCTTAAAACAGCATTTTTATCTTGCTTTCACCAACATTAGCTATTATACACGTCAGAAACATGAATATGACAGTTTAAATACTTGAAAACAGCATTTTGTATGAAAACAGCTATTTTATCTTAATTTTGCAAACATAAGCCATTACACACGACATATACATGAATATGACGGTTTAAATACTTGAAAACGGTGTTTTGTTTGCTTTTGCATGCTTAAAACAGCATTTTTATCTTGCTTTCACCAACATTAGCTATTATACACGACAGAAACATGAATATGACAATTTAAATACTTGAAAACAGCATTTTGTATGTTTTTGCAAGCTGAAAACAGCTATTTTATCTTGATTATGCAAACATAAGCCATTACACACGACAAATACATGAATATGACAGTTTAAATACTTGAAAACGGTGTTTTGTATGCTTTTGCATGCTTAAAACAGCATTTTTATCTTGCTTTAACCAACATTAGCTATTATACACGACAGAAACATGAATATGACAGTTCAAATACTTGAAAACGGTGTTTTGTATGCTTTTGCATGCTTAAAACAGCATTTTTATCTTGCTTTCGCCAACATTAGCTTTTATACACGACA
>CAWWDY010001890.1:0-29964 GCA_963942605.1 Poecilus cupreus
TATGACAGTTTAAATACTTGAAAACAGCATTTTATATGTTTTTGCAAGCTGAAAACAGTTATTTTATCTTGATTTTGCAAACATAAGCCATTACACACGACATATACATGAATATGACAGTTTAAATACTTGAAAACGGTGTTTTGTATGCTTTTGCATGCTTAAAACAGCATTATTATCTTGCTTTCACCAACATTAGCTATTATACACGACAGAAACATGAATATGACAGTTTAAATACTTGAAAACAGCATTTTGAATGTTTTTGCAAGCTGAAAACAGTTATTTTATCTTGATTTTGCAAACATAAACCATTACACACGACATATACATTAATATGACAGTTTAAATACTTGAAAACGGTGTTTGGTATGCTTTTGCATGCTTAAAACAGCATTTTTATCTTGCTTTCACCAACATTAGCTATTATATACGACAGAAACATGAATATGACAGTGTAAATACTTGAAAACGATGGTTTTTATACTTTTGCATGCTTAAAACAGCATTTTTATCTTGCTTTCACCAACATTAGCTATAATACACGACAGAAACATAAATATGACAGTTTAAATACTTGAAAACAGCATTTTGTATGTTTTTGCCAGCTGAAAACAGCTATTTTATCTTGATTTTGCAAACATAAGCCATTACACACAACATATACATGAATATGACAGTTTAAATACTTGAAAACGGTGTTTTCTATGCTTTTGCATGCTTAAAACAGCATTTTTATCTTGCTTTCACCAACATTAGCTATTATACACGACAGAAACATAAATATGACAGTTTAAATACTTGAAAACAGCATTTTGTATGTTTTTGCAAGCTGAAAACCGTTATTTTATCTTGATTTTGCAAACATAAGCCATTACACACGACATATACATGAATATGACAGTTTAAATACTTGAAAGCGGTGTTTTGTATGCTTTTGCATGCTTAAAACAGCATTTTTATCTTGCTTTCACCAACATTAGCTATTATACAAGACAGTAACATGAATATGACAGTGTAAATACTTGAAAACGGTGTTTTTTATACTTTTGCATGCTTAAAACAGCATTTTTATCTTGCTTTCACCAACATTAGCTATTATACACGACAGAAATATGAATATGACAATTTATATACTTGAAAACGGTGTTTTGTTTGCTTTTGCATGCTTAAAACAGCATTTTTATCTTGCTTTCACCAACATTAGCTATTATACACGACAGAAACATGAATATGACAGTTTAAATACTTGAAAACAGCATTTGGAATGTATTTGCAAGCTGAAAATATCTATTTCATCTTGATTTTGCAAACATAAGCCATTACACACGACATATACATAAATATGACAATTTAAATACTTGAAAACGGTGTTTTTTATGCTTTTGCATGCTTAAAACAGCATTTTTATCTTGCTTTCACCAACATTAGCTATTATACACGTCAGAAACATGAATATGACAGTTTTATTACTTAAAATCAGCATTTTGTATGTTTTTGCAAGCTGAAAACAGCTATTTTATCTTGATTTTGCAAACATAAGCCAGTACACACGACATATACATGAATATGGCAGTTTAAATACTTGAAAACTGTGTTTTGTAAGCTTTTGCATGCTTTAAACAGCATTTTTATCTTGCTTTCACCAACATTAGCTATTATACAGGAGAGAAACATGAATATGACAGTTTAAATACTTAAAAACAGCATTTTGTATGTTTTTGCAAGCTGAAAACAGCTTTTTTATCTTGATTTTGCAAACATAAGCCATTACACACGACATATACATGAATATGACAGTTTAAGTACTTGAAAACGGTGTTTTGTTTGCTTTTGCATGCTCAAAACAGAATTTTTATCTTGCTTTCACAAACATTTGCTATTATACACGACAGAAACATGAATATGACAGGTTAAATACTTGAAAACCGCATTTTGTATGTTTTTGCAAGCTGAAAACAGCTATTTTATCTTGATTTTGCAAACATAAGCCATTACACACGACATATACATGAATATGACAGTTTAAATACTTGAAAACGGTGTTTTGTATGCTTTTGCATGCTTAAAACAGCATTTTAATCTTGCTTTCACGAACATTAGCTATTATACACGACAGAAACATGAATATGACAGTTTAAATACTTGAAAACAGCATTTTGTATGTTTTTGCAAGCTTAAAACAGCTATTTTATCTTAATTTGCAAACAAAAGCCATTACACACGACATATACATTAATATGACAGTTTAATTACTTGAAAACGGTGTTTTGTATGCTTTTGCATGCTTAGAACAGTATTTTTATCTTGCTTTCACCAACATTAGCTATTATACACGACAGAAACATGAATATGACAGTTTAAATACTTGAAAACGGTGTTTTGTTTGCTTTTGCATGCTTAAAACAGAATTTTTATCTTGCTTTCACCAACATTACATGACAGAAACATAAATATGACAGTTTAAATACTTGAAAACAGCATTTTGTATGTTTTTGCCAGCTGAAAACAGCTATTTTATCTTGATTTTGCAAACATAAGCCATTACACACAACATATACATGAATATGACAGTTTAAATACTTGAAAACGGTGTATTCTATGCTTTTGCATGCTTAAAACAGCATTTTTATCTTGCTTTCACCAACATTAGCTATTATACAAGACAGAAACATGAACATGACAGTGTAAATACTTGAAAACGGTGTTTTTTATACTTTTGCATGCTTAGAACAGCATTTTTATCTTGCTTTCACCAACATTAGCTATTATACACGACAGAAACATGAATATGACAGTTTATATACTTGAAAACGGTATTTTGTTTGCTTTTGCATGCTTAAAACAGCATTTTTATCTTGCTTTCACCAACATTAGCTATTATACATGACAGAAACATGAATATGACAGTTTAAATACTTGATAACAGCATTTTGTATGTTTTTGCAAGCTGAAAACCGCTATTTTATCTTGATTTTGCAAACATTATCCATTACACACGACATATACATGAATATGACAGTTTAAATACTTAAAAACGGTGTTTTGTATGCTTTTGCATGCTTAAAACAGCATTTTTATCTTGCTTTCAACAACATTAGCTATTATACACGACAGAAACATGAATATGACAGTTTAAATACTTGAAAACAGCATTTTGAATGTTTTTGCAAGCTGAAAATAGCTATTTCATCTTGATTTTGCAAACATAAGCCATTACACACGACATATACATAAATATGGCAGTTTAAATACTTGAAAACGGTGTTTTTTATGCTTTTGCATGCTTAAAACAGCATTTTTATCTTGCTTTCACCAACATTAGCTATTATACACGTCAGAAACATGAATATGACAGTTTTATTACTTAAAATCAGCATTTTGTATGTTTTTGCAAGCTGAAAACAGCTATTTTATCTTGATTTTGCAAACATAAGCCATTACACACGACATATACATGAATATGGCAGTTTAAAAACTTGAAAACTGTGTTTTGTAAGCTTTTGCATGCTTAAAACAGCATTTTTATCTTGCTTTCACCAACATTAGCTATTATACAGGAGAGAAACATGAATATGACAGTTTAAATACTTGAAAACGGTGTTTTGTATGCTTTTGCATGCTTAAAACAGCATTTTAATCTTGCTTTCACGAACATTAGCTATTATACACGACAGAAACATGAATATGACAGTTTAAATACTTGAAAACGGTGTTTTGTTTGCTTTTGCATGCTTAAAACAGCATTTTTATCTTGCTTTCACCAATATTAGCTATTATACACGACAGAAACATGAATATGACAGTTTAAATACTTGAAAACAGCATTTTGTATGTTTTTGCAAGCTGAAAACAGCTATTTTATCTTGATTTTGCAAACATAAGCCATTACACACGACATATACATGAATATGACAGTTTAAATACTTGAAAACGGTGTTTTGTATGCTTTTGCATGCTTAAAACAGCATTTTTATCTTGCTTTCACCAACATTAGCTATTATACACGACAGAAACATGAATATGACAGTTTAAATACTTGAAAACAGCATTTTGTATGTTTTTGCAAGCTGAAAACAGTTATTTTATCTTGATTTTGCAAACATAAGCCAATACACACGACATATACATGAATATGACAGTTTAAATACTTGAAAACGGTGTTTTGTATGCTTTTGCATGCTTAAAACAGCATTTTCATCTTGCTTTCACCAACATTAGCTATTATACACGACAGAAATATGAATATGACAGTTTAAATACTTGAAAACGGTGTTTTGTATGCTTTTGCATGTTACAAACAGCATTTTTATCTTGCTTTACCAACATTAGCTAATATACACGACAGAAACATAAATATGACAGTGTAAATACTTGAAAACGATGTTTTTTATGCTTTTGCATGCTTAAAACAGCATTTTTTTCTAGCTTTCACCAACATTAGCTATAATACACGACAGAAACATGTATATAACAGTTTAAATACTTGAAAACGGTGTTTTGTTTGCTGTTGCATGCTTAAAACAGCATTTTCATCTTGCTTTCACCAACATTAGCTATTATACACGTCAGAAACATGAATATGACAGTTTTAATACTTAACTTAAAATCAGCATTATGTATGTTTTTGCAAGCTGAAAACAGCTATTTTATCTTGATTTTGCAAACATAAGCCATTACACACGACATATACATGAATATGACAGTTTAAATACTTGAAAACGGTGTTTTGTAAGCTTTTGCATGCTTAAAACAGCATTTTTATCTTGCATTCACTAACATTAGCTATTATACACGACAGAAACATGAATATGACAGTTTAAATACTTGAAAACGGTGTTTTGTATGCTTTTGCATGCTTAGAACAGCATTTTTATCTTGCTTTTCCAACATTAGCTATTATACACGACAGAAACATGAATATTGCAGTTTAAATACTTTAAAACGGTGTTTTGTTTGCTTTTGCATGCTTAAAACAGCATTTTTATCTTGCTTTCAACAACATTAGCTATTATACACGACAGAAACATGAATATAATAATAATAATAATAATAAATAATAAATAATCTTTATTAACCCAAATAAGTTAATGGCGAGGTTCAGCCACAGGCTGATCTTCCACCTAACCGTACAACATAAGAAAATATATATAAATATAATAATAACCGACAAAACGAATACATACAAATTTTACATGGTAAATTGAAAATTACAATGAAATTATAAATCTATAAACATTAAATTTTAATTTAAAATAATGTTTTAACAACTTTTTTAAAAGAGTTCAGAGACAAGGATTTACAACATTGCGGTAAGTCATTATAGAATGTTGGTGCTAAGTATGAAAATGCACCTTTGAATTTTGTCTTACGAAAAGCAGGAATAATATACAAATCCTTAACACGTAATGGATAATTATAATGCATTTGAATCAATTTATCCAATAAATATGAGGGAGAACCTGTTAGTCTAACTTTATGCACTAGACAAAGATACGCTGTTTTTGTTCTACTGTCAATGTCCTTTATCTTAGATAATTCACGGTATTGAGAAATGTGATCGTATTTACGCACACCGTACACAAATCTTAAACATGAGTTCTGAATTAGTCTAATTCTGTTTTTGTCTGTTAGAGTAAGATTTGGAACATATGTACATGCACAATAATCTATAATAGGCAAAATTAAAGTATTTACCAGACGCAGTTTTACTGGTATACTAAGATCGTGAGAAAATTTGTACAAATATCTCAATTTCAGCCTAACTGAAATAAGTTTCTGATTCAAATGATTTCTAAATATCAAATTTTCATCAATAAGTAGGCCTAAACTTTTTATTGAAGAACTGCGCTGTAATATGACATCATCCAAAACAATATCAGGTATATCATGATTACCTATTACCAGTAGAGCAGATTTTGAAACATTTATATTTAAACCATTACTCTTCATCCAGATTACTAACTGCTTTAGTTCTTTGTTAACAGTTTCACATTGTTCCATGATAGTATCAGGATTAATAGACGCTATAATTTGCGTATCATCTGCGTAAGAGTGAACAGAACAAAATTTAAAATTTTTTGGCATATCTGCTACATATATCAGAAAAAATATTGGCCCTAAAACCGAACCCTGCGGAACTCCACAAGATAAAGGAAAAGCAGAAGAAGTTATTGTATCAACGTTAGATTTCATGGACACTTGAAAAAATCTACCTTCAAAATAGTTTTTACACCATTGAATAGCATTATCAGAAAAATTGTAATATTTCAGTTTAGCCAAGAGCATACTGTGGTCAATCATATCGAAAGCTTTTGAGAGATCAATCTGGATTAACAGAGACATAATAGATTTATCATAATTACTTAAAAGTGAATCAATGATATTTAGTAAGCAAGTATTGGTACTATAGCCAGATCTGAACCCAGACTGATTAGCTGGTAAAATATTATTTGTAGTAAGGTAATCCATCATTTGGTCACGACATACCTTTTCAAGAACTTTGGAAAGTACTGGTAAGATACTTATAGGTCGCAAGTTATCGAACGTAGAACAATCCTTTTGCTTTGGTATAGGTTTAACTATTGCAAATTTCCATGTATCAGGAACAACACTTTGAATAAGACATGTGTTTACTATATGCGTAATATATTTACCAATCACAGATAAAAATTTCGTGTATCCGGATTTATATGTGATATTCCTACTTTTTTAACTAAATATTGTCCGTAATTGTTTGGTTCTAACAATACTTCTGGAATATCTTTTGCTGCATTATTCTGATTTACACCCAAACGATTTAAACTAGCCCATAATTTTCCAGAGTTTTTAATATTACGGTTAACTTCAAATTCTAAGAACGCTTGTTTTTCTCTTCGTATTGCTGCAGTAGTGAGATTATGAAGCTGTTTGTAATACTCAAATTTTGCAATCGTTTTATATTTTTTATAATCTAATAAAGCTTTATCCCGCTTTTTCTGCATAATTTGTATTACCAGTGTGAACCATGGAGAATACTGTTTCTTCGTTTTTAACGTTTTCAAGGGCGCATGTACATCGAAAAGGGCAGTAATGTTATCATTAAAAAAATTAAGTTTGTCATTAATGTTATCAATCAGTAAAATACTATCCCAATTTATATGTCTACAGTCAGCAAAAAATATTTCAGCATCAAACATAGTAAAATCCCTATAAGTAAAACATTTAGTTTGCACCGTAGGTTTGAGCAAATTAAGAGTACAGAAGACACAACTATGATCTGACAACTCAGGGCATCCAATCACACCTGAGAAATTACACAATGATTGATCCGATATTGCAATAATATCGACTAACGTCTTAGAAGTTGGTCTAGTATACTCATTTATCAATTGCTGCATACCGAATGCTGATAACACAATTTTGAAGAAGCCTGAATATACATCATCTGAGAATAGGTCGATGTTAATGTCGCCGGATAATATTAAATAGTCTGCTTTAGTCAAAAATGTTTCTAGAATAGGTTCTAACCCACCAATATCTTTATACATTTGAACATGTGGATTGTAAACAACACCAAAAATTAATTTCCTACTTTCAATAGTAATTTGTACCCACAGATGTTCTATATTATTAGTAACAACAAAAGAAGTATCTAATACATTGTAATTAATATTATTACGTACGTAAAAAGCTACACCTCCTCCACGTTTATGAGTTCTAGCTAAACTTATCAAATTATATCCGTCTACATGAAAAAGAGTAGAAGGATTACTTTCAGATATCCAAGTCTCTGTAACTGCCAATATGTCAAAACCATTATCGTAAACAAAGTCTTTAAATTTTGAAAAACAGGAATTGAGCGATCTAATGTTTATTTGACCGAAATTAAACATATTACTTAAAAATAAAAAACCATTAAATATAAATCAAGTAGTACGAAATTTTTTCGACGCAAAAATAATGTGTACGTCAATGGGTTCTGTATTATAAACAGCTGATTTGAAATATAAGACAAAATCTAAACAAAAATTAACAAAATATAATTAATCAAGGACAAATTAATAATCGCTTAGCAGAGTTCAAAGACCTTGTGCACGTTCTGGCTACTTAACTTAAGTAAAAACACAGTGATATCTTGTATTTTATTACAGAAATCATTTTGACAAAACTATTGTAAATTTAAAAGTGGTAGAAATTATGCCACTCATAGATAGATATATTAGTTAATTTGTTGTATATCTTTCATACTATTAATATGGTATTTATTAGATCTACCATCCTTTACAATATTAACAAAAATTTTACCATCAGCAGTCCACACATTTTTAAAACAAAATTTTTCAATGGCTGCTTTTAGAAGAGAAAGTCTGGCTTTAGTGAGGTCTTCCCTGATTGTAATGCCAGATGCCTTAAGGTTTTTCTTCATACTGAAGACTTTTTGGCGGGACCGGTAGCTCACGAATTTCACTATCACTGGCCGTTTGGCATTGTTATTGGGCTTACCTAGTCTATGAGAGCGATCAATTTCACTGGTTGAAATGTCCACTTTCAATTTTTCACGAAAGAGTTTTACCACAGCTTCATCAGTATCTTCTCCACGAGCCTCTGGAAGTCCAAATATGCGTATGTTGTTGCGCCGCGTATATTGTTCCAGATTATCTACACTTTTCTCATTACTATTGCACATTTCTTTAAGTTCACTATTTTCAAGTTTGAGTGATTTAATCTGTTTCTTTAAACTATTTATTTTATCTTCATAAATTTTTTGTACGGCACTGCTTACTTGTTCAACTATGGTTTTAATAAATTCTTTATTTTCACCCAGTTTTGACAATGATGAAATAATCATAGTTGAGATGGTGTCTCTATCGTCTCGCGAAAGCATTTTGACTTCTTTTTTTTTTTTTTAGAAACAGCACACAAAACCACTTAAATAAAATTATCAACTTGCGTTGCCAGAACACACAAAGTACGTCTACTCTTGTCGGCAGTTCAACATTATATGACAGTTTAAATACTTGAAAACAGCATTTTGTATGTTTTTGCAAGCTGAAAACAGCTATTTTATCTTGATTTTGCAAACATAAGCCATTACAAACAACATATACCTGAATATGACAGTTTAAATACTTGAAAACGGTGTTTTCTATGCTTTTGCATGCTTAAAACAGCATTTTTATCTTGCTTTCACCAACATTAGCTATCATACACGACAGAAACATGAATATGACAGTTTAAATACTTTAAAACAGCATTTTGAATGTTTTTGCAAGCTGAAAATAGCTATTTCATCTTGTTTTTGCAAACATAAGCCATTACACACGACATATACATGAATATGACAGTTTAAATACTTGAAAACGGTGTTTTTTATGCTTTTGCATGCTTAAAATAGCATTTTTATCTTGCTTTCACCAACATTAGCTATTATACACGTCAGAAACATGTATATGACAGTTTTATTACTTAAAATCAGCATTTTGTATGTTTTTGCAAGCTGAAAACAGCTATTTTATCTTGATTTTGCAAACATAAGCCAATACACACGACATATACATGAATATGACAGTTTAAATACTTGAAAACTGAGTTTTGTAAGCTTTTGCATGCTTAAAACAGCATTTTTATCTTGCTTTCACCAACATTAGCTATTATACAGGAGAGAAACATGAATATGACAGTTTAAATACTTGAAAACGGTGTTTTGTATGCTTTTGCATGCTTAAAACAGCATTTTTATCTTGCTTTCACGAACATTAGCTATCATACACGACAGAAACATGAATATGACAGTTAAAATACTTGAAAACAGCATTTTGAATGTTTTTGCAAGCTGAAAATAGCTATTTCATCTTGATTTTGCAAACATAAGCCATTACACACGACATATACATGAATATGACAGTATATATACTTGAAAACGGTGTTTTTTATGCTTTTGCATGCTTAAAACAGCATTTTTATCTTGCTTTCACCAACATTAGCTATTATACACGTCAGAAACATGAACATGACAGTTTTATTACTTAAAATCAGCATTTTGTATGTTTTTGCAAGCTGAAAACAGCTATTTTATCTTGATTTTGCAAACATAAGCCATTACACACGACATATACATGAATATGACAGTTTAAATACTTGAAAGCGGTGTTTTGTATGCTTTTGCATGCTTAAAACAGCATTTTTATCTTGCTTTCACCAACATTAGCTATTATACAAGACAGAAACATGAATATGACAGTGTAAATACTTGAAAACGGTGTTTTTTATACTTTTGCATGCTTAAAACAGCATTTTTATCTTGCTTTCACCAACATTAGCTATTATACACGACAGAAACATGAATATGACAGTTTATATACTTGAAAACGGTGTTTTGTTTGCTTTTGCATGCTTAGAACAGAATTTTTATCTCGCTTTCACCAACATTAGCTATTATACACGACAGAAACATGAATATGACAGTTTAAATACTTTAAAACGGTGTTTTGTTTGCTTTTGCATGCTTAAAACAGCATTTTTATCTTGCTTTCAACAACATTAGCTATTATACACGACAGAAACATGAATATGACAGTTTAAATACTTGAAAACGGTGTTTTGTTTGCTTTTGCATGCTAAAAACAGCATTTTTATCTTGCTTTCACCAACATTAGCTATTATACACGTCAGAAACTTGAATATGACAGTTTAAATACTTGAAAACAGCATTTTGCATGTTTTTGCAAACTAAAAACAGCTATTTTATCTTGATTTTGCAAACATAAGCCTTTACACACGACATATACATGAATATGACAGTTTAAATACTTGAAAACGGTGTTTTCTATGCTTTTGCATGCTTAAAACAGCATTTTTATTTTGCTTTCACCAACATTAGCAATTATACACGACAGAAACATGAATATGACAGTTTAAATACTTGAAAACAGCATTTCGTATGTTTTTGCAAGCTGAAAACAGCTATTTTATCTTGATTTTGCAAACATAAGCCATTACACACGACATATACATGAATATGACAGTTTAAATACTTGAAAACGGTGTTTTGTATGCTTTTGCATGCTTAAAACAGTATTTTTATCTTGCTTTCACAAACATTAGCTATTATACACGACAGAAACATGAATATGACAGTTTAAATACTTGAAAACAGCATTTTGTATGTTTTTGCAAGCTGAAAACAGTTATTTTATCTTGATTTTGCAAACATAAGCCAATACACAAGACATATACATGAATATGACAGTTTAAATACTTGAAAACAGCATTTTCTATGTCTTTGCAAGTTGAAAACAGCAATTTTATCTTGATTTTGCAAACATAAGCCATTACACACGACATATACATGAATATGACAGTTTAAATACTTGAAAACAGCATTTTCTATGTTTTTGCAAGCTGAAAACAGCTATTTTATTTTAATTTTGCAAACATAAGCCATTACACACGACATATACATGAATATGACAGTTTAAATACTTGAAAACGGTGTTTTGTATGCTTTTGCATGCTTAAAACAGCATTTTTATCTTGCTTTCACCAACATTAGCTATTATACACGACAGAAACATGAATATGACAGTTTAAATACTTGAAAACAGCATTTTGTATGTTTTTGCAAGCTGAAAACAGCTATTTTATTTTGATTTTGCAAACATAAGTCATTACACACGACATATACATGAATATGACAATTTAAAAACTTGAAAACGGTGTTTTGTATGCTTTTGCATGCTTAAAACAGCATTTTTATCTTGTTTTCACCAACATTAGCTATTATACACGACAGAAACATGAATATGACAGTTTAAATACTTGAAAACAGCATTTTGTATGTTTTTGCAAGCTGAAAACAGCTATTTGATCTTGATTTTGCAAACATAAGCCATTACAAACGACATATACCTGAATATGACAGTTTAAATACTTGAAAACGGTGTTTTCTATGCTTTTGCATGCTTAAAACAGCATTTTTATCTTGCTTTCACCAACATTAGCTATCATACACGACAGAAACATGAATATGACAGTTTAAATACTTTAAAACAGCATTTTGAATGTTTTTGCAAGCTGAAAATAGCTATTTCATCTTGTTTTTGCCAACATAAGCCATTACACACGACATATACATGAATATGACAGTTTAAATACTTGAAAACGGTGTTTTTTATGCTTTTGCATGCTTAAAATAGCATTTTTATCTTGCTTTCACCAACATTAGCTATTATACACGTCAGAAACATGTATATGACAGTTTTATTACTTAAAATCAGCATTTTGTATGTTTTTGCAAGCTGAAAACAGCTATTTTATCTTGATTTTGCAAACATAAGCCAATACACACGACATATACATGAATATGACAGTTTAAATACTTGAAAACTGAGTTTTGTAAGCTTTTGCATGCTTAAAACAGCATTTTTATCTTGCTTTCACAAACATTAGCTATTATACAGGAGAGAAACATGAATATGACAGTTTAAATACTTGAAAACGGTGTTTTGTATGCTTTTGCATGCTTAAAACAGCATTTTTATCTTGCTTTCACGAACATTAGCTATTATACACGACAGAAACATGAATATGACAGTTTAAATACTTGAAAACAGCATTTTGTATGTTTTTGCAAGCTGAAAACAGCTATTTTATCTTAATTTGCAAACATAAGCCATTACACACGACATATACATTAATATGACAGTTTAAATACTTAAAAACGGTGTTTTGTATGCTTTTGCATGCTTAGAACAGTATGTTTATCTTGCTTTCACCAACATTAGCTATTATACACGACAGAAACATGAATATGACAGTTTAAATACTTGAAAACGGTGTTTTGTTTGCTTTTGCATGCTTAAAACAGCATTTTTATCTTGCTTTTACCAATATTAGCTATTATACACGACAGAAACATGAATATGACAGTTTAAATACTTGAAAACAGTATTTTGTATGTTTTTGCAAATTGAAAACAGCTATTTTATCTTGATTTTGCAAACATAAGCCATTACACACGACATATACATGAATATGACAGTTTAAATACTTGAAAACGGTGTTTTCTATACTTTTGCATGCTTAAAACAGCATTTTTATCTTGCTTTCACCAACATTAGCTATTATACACGACAGAAACATGAATATGACAGTTTAAATACTTGAAAACAGCATTTTGTATGTTTTTGCAAGCTGAAAACAGCTATTTTATCTTGATTTTGCAAACATAAGCCATTACACACGACATATACATGAATATGACAGTTTAAATACTTGAAAACGGTGTTTTGTATGCTTTTGCATGCTTAAAACAGCATTTTTATCTTGCTTTCACGAACATTAGCTATTATACACGACAGAAACATGAATATGACAGTTTAAATACTTGAAAACAGCATTTTGTATGTTTTTGCAAGCTGAAAACAGCTATTTTATCTTAATTTGCAAACATAAGCCATTACACACGACATATACATGAATATGACAGTTTAAATACTTGAAAACGGTGTTTTGTATGCTTTTGCATGCTTAGAACAGTATTTTTATCTTGCTTTCACCAACATTAGCTATTATACACGACAGAAACATGAATATGACAGTTTAAATACTTGAAAACGGTGTTTTGTTTGCTTTTGCATGCTTAAAACAGCATTTTTATCTTGCTTTCACCAATATTAGCTATTATACACGACAGAAACATGAATATGACAGTTTAAATACTTGAAAACAGCATTTTGTATGTTTTTGCAAACTGAAAACAGCCATTTTATCTTGATTTTGCAAACATAAGCCATTACACACGACATATACATGAATATGACAGTTTAAATACTTGAAAACGGTGTTTTCTATGCTTTTGCATGCTTAAAACAGAATTTTTATTTTGCTTTCACCAACATTAGCAATTATACACGACAGAAACATGAATATGACAGTTTAAATACTTGAAAACAGCATTTCGTATGTTTTTGCAAGCTGAAAACAGCTATTTTATCTTGATTTTGCAAACATAAGCCATTACACACGACATATACATGAATATGACAGTTTAAATACTTGAAAACGGTGTTATGTATGCTTTTGCATGCTTAAAACAGCATTTTTATCTTGCTTTCACAAACATTAGCTATTATACACGACAGAAACATTAATATGACAGTTTAAATACTTGAAAACAGCATTTTGTATGTTTTTGCAAGCTGAAAACAGTTATTTTATCTTGATTTTGCAAACATAAGCCAATACACAAGACATATACATGAATATGACAGTTTAAATACTTGGAAACAGCATTTTCTATGTTTTTGCAAGTTGAAAACAGCAATTTTATCTTGATTTTGCAAACATAAGCCATTACACACGACATATACATGAATATGACAGTTTAAATACTTGAAAACAGCATTTTCTATGTTTTTGCAAGCTGAAAACAGCTATTTTATTTTGATTTTGCAAACATAAGCCATTACACACGACATATACATGAATATGACAGTTTAAATACTTGAAAACGGTGTTTTGTATGCTTTTGCATGCTTAAAACAGCATTTTTATCTTGCTTTCACCAACATTAGCTATTATACACGACAGAAACATGAATATGACAGTTTAAATACTTGAAAACAGCATTTTGTATGTTTTTGCAAGCTGAAAACAGCTATTTTATTTTGATTTTGCAAACATAAGTCATTACACACGACATATACATGAATATGACAATTTAAAAACTTGAAAACGGTGTTTTGTATGTTTTTGCATGCTTAAAACAGCATTTTTATCTTGCTTTCACCAACATTAGCTATTATACACGACAGAAACATGAATATGACAGTTTAAATACTTAAAAACAGCAATTTGTATGTTTTTGCAAGCTGAAAACAGCTATATTATCTTGATTTTGCAAACATAAGCCATTACAAACGACATATACCTGAATATGACAGTTTAAATACTTGAAAACGGTGTTTTCTATGCTTTTGCATGCTTAAAACAGCATTTTTATCTTGCTTTCACCAACATTAGCTATCATACACGACAGAAACATGAATATGACAGTTTAAATACTTGAAAACAGCATTTTGAATGTTTTTGCAAGCTGAAAATAGCTATTTCATCTTGATTTTGCAAACATAAGCCATTACACACGACATATACATGAATATGACAGTTTAAATACTTGAAAACGGTGTTTTTTATGCTTTTGCATGCTTAAAATAGCATTTTTATCTTGCTTTCACCAACATTAGCTATTATACACGTCAGAAACATGAATATGACAGTTTTATTACTTAAAATCAGCATTTTGTATGTTTTTGCAAGCTGAAAACAGCTATTTTATCTTGATTTTGCAAACATAAGCCAATACACACGACATATACATGAATATGACAGTTTAAATACTTGAAAACTGAGTTTTGTAAGCTTTTGCATGCTTAAAACAGCATTTTTATCTTGCTTTCCACCAACATTAGCTATTATACAGGAGAGAAACATGAATATGACAGTTTAAATACTTGAAAACGGTGTTTTGTATGCTTTTGCATGCTTAAAACAGCATTTTTATCTTGCTTTCACGAACATTAGCTATCATACACGACAGAAACATGAATATGACAGTTTAAATACTTGAAAACAGCATTTGAATGTTTTTGCAAGCTGAAAATAGCTATTTCATCTTGATTTTGCAAACATAAGCCATTACACACGACATATACATGAATATGACAGTTTAAATACTTGAAAACGGTGTTTTTATGCTTTTGCATGCTTAAAATAGCATTTTTATCTTGCTTTCACCAACATTAGCTATTATACACGTCAGAAACATGAATATGACAGTTTTATTACTTAAAATCAGCATTTTGTATGTTTTTGCAAGCTGAAAACAGCTATTTTATCTTGATTTTGCAAACATAAGCCAATACACACGACATATACATTAATATGACAGTTTAAGTACTTGAAAACGGTGTTTTGTATGCTTTTGCATGCTTAGAGCCAGTATGTTTATCTTGCTTTCACCAACATTAGCTATTATACACGACAGAAACATTAATATGACAGTTTAAATACTTGAAAACGGTGTTTTGTTTGCTTTTGCATGCTTAAAACAGCATTTTTATCTTGCTTTCACCAATATAGCTATTATACACGACAGAAACATGAATATGACAGTTTAAATACTTGAAAACAGCATTTTGTATGTTTTTGCAAACTGAAAACAGCTATTTTATCTTGATTTTGCAAACATAAGCCATTACACACGACATATACATGAATATGACAGTTTAAATACTTGAAAACGGTGTTTTCTATACTTTTGCATGCTTAAAACAGCATTTTTATCTTGCTTTCACCAACATTAGCTATTATACACGACAAAAACATGAATATGACAGTTTAAATACTTGAAAACAGCATTTTGTATGTTTTTGCAAGCTGAAAACAGCTATTTTATCTTGATTTTGCAAAACATAAGCCATTACACACGACATATACATGAATATGACAGTTTAAATACTTGAAAACGGTGTTTTGTATGCTTTTGCATGCTTAAAACAGCATTTTTATCTTGCTTTCACGAACATTAGCTATTATACACGACAGAAACATGAATATGACAGTTTAAATACTTGAAAACAGCATTTTGTATGTTTTTGCAAGCTGAAAACAGCTATTTTATCTTAATTTGCCAAACATAAGCCATTACACACGACATATACATGAATATGACAGTTTAAATACTTGAAAACGGTGTTTTGTATGCTTTTGCATGCTTAGAACAGTATTTTTATTTTGCTTTCACCAACATTAGCTATTATACACGACAGAAACATGAATATGACAGTTTAAATACTTGAAAACGGTGTTTTGTTTGCTTTTGCATGCTTAAAACAGCATTTTTATCTTGCTTTCACCAATATTAGCTATTATACACGACAGAAACATGAATATGACAGTTTAAATACTTGAAAACAGCATTTTGTATGTTTTTGCAAGCTGAAAACAGTTATTTTATCTTGATTTTGCAAACATAAGCAATACACAAGACATATACCTGAATATGACAGTTTAAATACTTGAAAACAGCAATTTCTATGTTTTTGCAAGCTGAAAACAGCTATTTTATCTTGATTTTGCAAACATAAGCCATTACACACGACATATACATGAATATGACAATTTAAAAACTTAAAAACGGTGTTTTGTATGCTTTTGCATGCTTAAAACAGCATTTTTATCTTGCTTTCACCAACATTAGCTATTATACACGACAGAAACATGAATATGACAGTTTAAATACTTGAAAACAGCATTTTGTATGTTTTTGCAAGCTGAAAACAGCTATTTTATCTTGATTTTGCAAACATAAGCCATTACAAACGACATATACCTGAATATGACAGTTTAAATACATGAAAACGGTGTTTTCTATGCTTTTGCATGCTTAAAACAGCATTTTTATCTTGCTTTCACCAACATTAGCTATCATACACGACAGAAACATGAATATGACAGTTTAAAACTTGAAAACAGCATTTTGAATGTTTTTGCAAGCTGAAAATAGCTATTTCATCTTGATTTTGCAAACATAAGCCATTACATACGACATATTCATGAATATGACAGTTTAAATATTTGAAAACGGTGTTTTTTATGCTTTTGCATGCTTAAAACAGCATTTTTATCTTGCTTTCACCAACATTAGCTATTATACACGTCAGAAACATGAATATGACAGTTTTATTACTTAAAATCAGCATTTTGGATGTTTTTGCAAGCTATTTTATCTTGATTTTGCAAACATAAGCCATTACACACGACATATACATGAATATGACAGTTTAAATACTTGAAAACTGTGTTTTGTAAGCTTTCGCATGCTTAAAACAGCATTTATATCTTGCTTTCACCAACATTAGCTATTATACAGGAGAGAAACATGAATATGACAGTTTAAATACTTGAAAACGGTGTTTTGTATGCTTTTGCATGCTTAAAACAGCATTTTTATCTTGCTTTCACGAACATTAGCTATTATACACGACAGAAACATGAATATGACAGTTTAAATACTTGAAAACAGCATTTTGTATGTTTTTGCAAGCTGAAAACAGCTATTTTATCTTGATTTTGCAAACATGAGCCATTACACACGACATATACATGTATATGACAGTTTATATACTTGAAAACGGTGTTTTGTATGCTTTTGCATGCTTAAAACAGCATTTTCATCTTGCTTTCACCAACATTAGCTATTATACACGACAGAAACATGAATATGACAGTTTAAATACTTGAAAACGGTGTTTTGTAAGCTTTTGCATGCTTAAAATAGCATTTTTATCTTGCTTTCACCAACATTAGCTATTATACACGACAGAAACATGAATATGATAGTTTAAAATACTTAAAAACAGCATTTTGTTTGTTTTTGCAAGCTAAAAACAGCTATTTTATCTTGATTTTGCAAACATGAGCCATTACACACGACATATACATGTATATGACAGTTTAAATACTTGAAAACGGTGTTTTGTATGCTTTTTCATGCTTAAAACAGCATTTTTATCTTGCTTTCACCAACATTAGCTATTATACACGTCAGAAACTTGAATATGACAGTTTAAATACTTGAAAACAGCATTTTCTATGTTTTTGCAAGCTGAAAACAGCTATTTAATCTTGATTTTGCAAACATAAGCCATTACAAACGACATATACATGTATATGACAGTTTAAATACTTGAAAACGGTTTTTTGTATGCTTTTTCATGCTTAAAACAGCATTTTTATCTTGCTTTCACCAACATTAGCTATTATACACGACAGAAACATAAATATGACAGTTTAAATACTTGAAAACAGCATTTTGTATGTTTTGCAAGCTGAAAACTGCTATTTTATCTTGATTTTGCAAACATGAGCCATTACACACGACATATACATGTATATGACTTGAAAACGGTGTTTTGTATGCTTTTTCATGCTTAAAACAGCATTTTTATCTTGCTTTCACCAACATTAGCTATTATACACGATAGAAACATGAATATGACAGTTTAAAAACCTGAAAACAGCATTTTCTATGTTTTTGCAAGCTGAAAAGAGCTATTTTATCTTGATTTTGCAAACATAAGCCATTACAAACGACATATACATGAATATGACAGTTTAAATATTTGAAAACGGTGTTTTCTATGCTTTTGCATGCTTAAAACAGCATTTTTATCTTGCTTTCACCAACATTAGCTATCATACACGACAGAAACATGAATATGACAGTTTAAATACTTGAAAACAGCATTTTGTATGTTTTTGCAAGTTTAAATTAGCTATTTTATCTTGATTTTGCAAACATAAGCCATTACACACGACATATACATGAATATGACAGTTTAAATACTTGAAAACGGTGTTTTGTATGCTTTTGCATGCTTAAAACAGCATTTTTATCTTGCTTTCACCAACATTAGCTATTATACACGACAGAAACATGAATATGACAGTTTAATACTTGAAAACAGCATTTTGTATGTTTTTGCAAGCTGAAAACAGCTATTTTATCTTGATTTTGCAAACATAAGCCATTACACACGACATATACATGAATATGCCAGTTTAAATACTTGAAAACGGTGTTTTGTATGCTTTTGCATGCTTAAAACAGCATTTTTATCTTGCTTTCACGAACATTAGCTATTATACACGACAGAAACATGAATATGACAGTTTAAATACTTGAAACAGCATTTTGTATGTTTTTGCAAGCTGAAAACAGCTATTTTATCTTGATTTTGCAAACATGAGCCATTACACACGACATATACATGTATATGACAGTTTATATACTTGAAAACGGTGTTTTGTATGCTTTTGCATGCTTAAAACAGCATTTTCATCTTGCTTTCACCAACATTAGCTATTATACACGACAGAAACATGAATATGACAGTTTAAATACTTGAAAACGGTGTTTTGTAAGCTTTTGCATGCTTAAAACAGCATTTTTATCTTGCTTTCACCAACATTAGCTATTATACACGACAGAAACATGAATATGATAGTTTAAATAATTGAAAACAGCATTTTGTTTGTTTTTGCAAGCTAAAAACAGCTATTTTATCTTGATTTTGCAAACATGAGCCATTACACACGACATATACATGTATATGACAGTTTAAATACTTGAAAACGGTGTTTTGTATGCTTTTTCATGCTTAAAACAGCATTTTTATCTTGCTTTCACCAACATTAGCTATTATACACGTCAGAAACTTGAATGTGACAGTTTAAATACTTGAAAACAGCATTTTCTATGTTTTTGCAAGCTGAAAACAGCTATTTAATCTTGATTTTGCAAACATAAGCCATTACAAACGACATATACATGTATATGACAGTTTAAATACTTGAAAACGGTTTTTTGTATGCTTTTTCATGCTTAAAACAGCATTTTTATCTTGCTTTCACCAACATTAGCTATTATACACGACAGAAACATGAATATGACAGTTTAAATACTTGAAAACAGCATTTTGTATGTTTTTGCAAGCTGAAAACTGCTATTTTATCTTGATTTTGCAAACATGAGCCATTACACACGACATATACATGTATATGACTTGAAACGGTGTTTTGTATGCTTTTTCATGCTTAAAACAGCATTTTTATCTTTCTTACACCAACATTAGCTATTATACACGACAGAAACATGAATATGACAGTTTAAAAAACTGAAAACAGCATTTTCAATGTTTTTGCAAGCTGAAAAGAGCTATTTTATCTTGATTTTGCAAACATAAGCCATTACAAACGACATATACATGAATATGACAGTTTAAATATTTGAAAACGGTGTTTTCTATGCTTTTGCTTGCTTAAAACAGCATTTTTATCTTGCTTTCACCAACATTAGCTATCATACACGACAGAAACATGAATATGACAGTTTAAATACTTGAAAACAGCATTTTTTATGTTTTTGCAAGCTTAAATTAGCTATTTTATCTTGATTTTGCAAACATAAGCCATTACACACGACATATACATGAATATGACAGTTTAAATACTTGAAAACGATGTTTTGTATGCTTTAGCATGCTTAAAACAGCATTTTTATCTTGCTTTCACCAACATTAGCTATTATACACGACAGAAACATGAATATGACAGTTTAGTTGCTTACATAAGCCATTGCACACGACATATACATGAATATGACAGTTTAAATACTTATAAACGGTGTTTTGTATGCTTTTGCATGCTTAAAACAGCATTTTTATCTTGCTTTCACCAACATTAGCTATTATACACGACAGAAACATGAATTCGACAGTTTAAATACTTGAAAACGGTGTTTTTTATGCTTTTGCATGCTTAAAACAGCATTTTTATCTTGCTTTTACCAACATTAGCTATTATACACGACAGAAACATGAATATGATAGTTTAATTGCAAACATAAGCCATTGCACACGACATATATATAAATATGACAGTTTAAATACTTAAAAACGGTGTTTTGTATGCTTTTGCATGCTTAAAACAGCATTTTTATCTTGCTTTCACCAACATTAGCTATTATACACGACAGTAACATGAATATGACAGTTTAATTACTTGAAAACAGCATTTTGTAGGTTTTTGCAAGCTGAAAACAGCTATTTTATCTTGATTTTGCAAACATAAGCCATTACACACGACATATACATGAATATGACAGTTTAAATACTTGAAAACGGTGTTTTGTATGCTTTTGCATGCTTAAAACAGCATTTTTATCTTGCTTTCACCAACATTAGCTATTATACACGACAGAAACATGAATATGACAGTTTAAATACTTGAAAACAGCATTTTGTATGTTTTTGCAAGCTGAAAACAGCTATTTTATCTTGATTTTGCAAACATAAGCCATTACACACGACATATACATGAATATGCCAGTTTAAATTCTTGAAAACGGTGTTTTGTATGCTTTTGCATGCTTAAAACAGCATTTTTATCTTGCTTTCACAAACATTAGCTATTATACACGACAGAAACATGAATATGACAGTTTAAATACTTGAAAACAGCATTTTGTATGTTTTTGCAAGCTGAAAACAGCTATTTTATCTTGATTTTGCAAACATGAGCCATTACACACGACATATACATGTATATGACAGTTTATATACTTGAAAACGGTGTTTTGTATGCTTTTGCATGCTTAAAACAGCATTTTCATCTTGCTTTCACCAACATTAGCTATTATACACGACAGAAACATGAATATGACAGTTTAAATACTTTAAAACTTTGTTTTCTATGCTTTTGTATGCTTAAAACAGCATTTTTATCTTGCTTTCACCAACATTAGCTATTATACACGACAGAAACATGAATATGACAGTTTAAATACTTGAAAACAGCATTTTGTATGTTTTTGCAAGCTGAAAACAGTAATTTTATCTTGATTTTGCAAACATAAGCCAATACACAAGACATATACCTGAATATGACAGTTTATATACTTGAAAACAGCATTTTCTATGTTTTTGCAAGTTGAAAACAGCAATTTTATCTTGATTTTGCAAACATAAGCCATTACACACGACATATACATGAATATGACAGTTTAAATACTTGAAAACAGCATTTTCTATGTTTTTGCATGCTGAAAACAGCTATTTTATCTTGATTTTGCAAACATAAGCCATTACACACGACATATACATAAATATGACAGTTTAAATACTTGAAAACAGCATTTTGTATGTTTTTGCAAGCTGAAAACAGCTATTTTATCTTGATTTTGCAAACATAAGCCATTATAAACGACATATACCTGAATATGACAGTTTAAATACATGAAAACGGTGTTTTCTATGCTTTCGCATGCTTAAAACAGCATTTTTATCTTGCTTTCACCAACATTAGCTATCATACACGACAGAAACATGAATATGACAGTTTAAATACTTGAAAACAGCATTTTGAATGTTTTTGCAAGCTGAAAATAGCTATTTCATCTTGATTTTGCAAACATAAGCCATTACACACGACATATACATGAATATGACAGTTTAAATATTTGAAAACGGTGTTTTTTATGCTTTTGCATGCTTAAAACAGCATTTTTATCTTGCTTTCACCAACATTAGCTATTATACACGTCAGAAACATGAACATGACAGTTTTATTACTTAAAATCAGCATTTTGTATGTTTTTGCAAGCTATTTTATCTTGATTTTGCAAACATAAGCCATTACACACGACATATACATGAATATGAAAGTTTAAATACTTGAAAACTGTGTTTTGTAAGCTTTTGCATGCTTAAAACAGCATTTTTATCTTGCTTTTACCAACATTAGCTATTATACAGGAGAGAAACATGAATATGACAGTTTAAATACTTGAAAACGGTGTTTTGTATGCTTTTGCATGCTTAAAACAGCATTTTTGTCTTGCTTTCACGAACATTAGCTATTATACACGACAGAAACATGAATATGACAGTTTAAATACTTGAAAACAGCATTTTGTATGTTTTTGCAAGCTAAAAACAGCTATTTTATCTTGATTTTGCAAACATGAGCCATTACACACGACATATACATGTATATGACAGTTTATATACTTGAAAACGGTGTTTTGTATGCTTTTGCATGCTTAAAACAGCATTTTCATCGTGCTTTCACCAACATTAGCTATTATACACGACAGAAACATGAATATGACAGTTTAAATACTTGAAAACGGTGTTTTGTAAGCTTTTGCATGCTTAAAACAGCATTTTTATCTTGCTTTCACCAACATTAGCTATTATACACGACAGAAACATGAATATGACAGTTTAAATACTTGAAAACAGCATTTTGTATGTTTTTGCAAGCTAAAAACAGCTATTTTATCTTGATTTTGCAAACATGAGCCATTACACACGACATATACATGTATATGACAGTTTAAATACTTGAAAACGGTGTTTTGTATGCTTTTTCATGCTTAAAACAGCATTTTTATCTTGCTTTCACCAACATTAGCTATTATACACGTCAGAAACTTGAATATGACATTTTAAATACTTGAAAACAGCATTTTCTATGTTTTTGCAAGCTGAAAACAGCTATTTAATCTTGATTTTGCAAACATAAGCCATTACAAACGACATATACATGTATATGACAGTTTAAATACTTGAAAACGGTGTTTTGTATGCTTTTTCATGCTTAAAACAGCATTTTTATCTTGCTTTCACCAATATTAGCTATTATACACGACAGAAACATGAATATGACAGTTTAAATACTTGAAAACAGCATTTTGTATGTTTTTGCAAGCAGAAAACTGCTATTTTATCTTGATTTTGCAAACATGAGCCATTATGCACGACATATACATGTATATGACTTGAAAACGGTGTTTTGTATGCTTTTTCATGCTTAAAACAGCATTTTTATCTTGCTTTCACCAACATTAGCTATTATACACGACAGAAACATGAATATGACAGTTTAAAAACCTGAAAACAGCATTTTCTATGTTTTTGCAAGCTGAAAAGAGCTATTTTATCTTGATTTTGCAAACATAAGCCATTACAAACGACATATACATGAATATGACAGTTTTAAATATTTGAAAACGGTGTTTTCTATGCTTTTGCTTGCTTAAAACAGCATTTTTATCTTGCTTTCACCAACATTAGCTATCATACACGACAGAAACATGAATATGACAGTTTAAATACTTGAAAACAGCATTTTTTATGTTTTTGCAAGCTTAAATTAGCTATTTTATCTTGATTTTGCAAACATAAGCCATTACACACGACATATACATGAATATGACAGTTTAAATACTTGAAAACGATGTTTTGTATGCTTTAGCATGCTTAAAACAGCATTTTTATCTTGCTTTCACCAACATTAGCTATTATACACGACAGAAACATGAATATGACAGTTTAGTTGCTTACATAAGCCATTGCACACGACATATACATGAATATGACAGTTTAAATACTTATAAACGGTGTTTTGTATGCTTTTGCATGCTTAAAACAGCATTTTTATCTTGCTTTCACCAACATTAGCTATTATACACGACAGAAACATGAATTCGACAGTTTAAATACTTGAAAACGGTGTTTTTTATGCTTTTGCATGCTTAAAACAGCATTTTTATCTTGCTTTTACCAACATTAGCTATTATACACGACAGAAACATGAATATGATAGTTTAATTGCAAACATAAGCCATTGCACACGACATATATATAAATATGACAGTTTAAATACTTAAAAACGGTGTTTTGTATGCTTTTGCATGCTTAAAACAGCATTTTTATCTTGCTTTCACCAACATTAGCTATTATACACGACAGTAACATGAATATGACAGTTTAATTACTTGAAAACAGCATTTTGTAGGTTTTTGCAAGCTGAAAACAGCTATTTTATCTTGATTTTGCAAACATAAGCCATTACACACGACATATACATGAATATGACAGTTTAAATACTTGAAAACGGTGTTTTGTATGCTTTTGCATGCTTAAAACAGCATTTTTATCTTGCTTTCACCAACATTAGCTATTATACACAACAGAAACATGAATTCGACAGTTTAAATACTTGAAAACGGTGTTTTTTATGCTTTTGCATGCTTAAAACAGCATTTTTATCTTGCTTTCACCAACATTAGCTATTATACACGACAGAAACATGAATATGATAGTTTAATTGCAAACATAAGCCATTGCACACGACATATACATAAATATGACAGTTTAAATACTTGAAAACGGTGTTTTGTATGCTTTTGCATGCTTAAAACAGCATTTTTATCTTGTTTTCACCAACATTAGCTATTATACACGACAGAAACATGAATATGACAGTTTAAATACTTGAAAACAGCATTTTGTATGTTTTTGCAAGCTGAAAACAGCTATTTTATCTTGATTTTGCAAACATAAGCCATTACACACGACATATACATGAATATGACAGTTTAAATACTTGAAAACGGTGTTTTGTTTGCTTTTGCATGCTTAAAACAGCATTTTTATCTTGCTTTTACCAGTATTAGCTATTATACACGACAGAAACATGAATATGACAGTTTATATTCTTGAAAACAGCATTTTGTATGTTTTTGCAAGCTGAAAACAGCTATTTTATCTTGATTTTGCAAACATAAGCCATTACACACGACATATACATGAATATGACAGTTTAAATACTTGAAAACGGTGTTTTGTATGCTTTTGCATGCTTAAAACAGCATTTTTATCTTGCTTTCACCAATATTAGCTATTATACACGACAGAAACATGAATATGACAGTTTAAATACTTGAAAACAGCATTTTGTATGTTTTTGCAAGCTGAAAACAGCTATTTTATCTTGATTTTGCAAACATAAGCCATTACACACGACATATACATGAATATGACAGTTTAAATACTTGAAAACGGTGTTTTGTTTGCTTTTGCATGCTTAAAACAGCATTTTTATCTTGCTTTCACCAGTATTAGCTATTATACACGACAGAAACATGAATATGACAGTTTATATACTTGAAAACAGCATTCTGTATGTTTTTGCAAGCTGAAAACAGCTATATTATCTTGATTTTGCAAACATAAGCCATTACACACGACATATACATGAATATGACAGTTTAAATACTTGAAAACGGTGTTTTGTATGCTTTTGCATGCTTAAAACAGCATTTTTATCTTTCTTTCACCAATATTAGCTATTATACACGACAGAAACATGAATATGACAGTTTAAATACTTGAAAACAGCATTTTGTATGTTTTTGCAAGCTGAAAACAGCTATTTTATCTTGATTTTGCAAACATAAGCCATAACACACGACATATACATGAATATGACAGTTTAAATACTTGAAAACGGTGTTTTGTATGCTTTTGCATGCTTAAAACAGCATTTTTATCTTGCTTTCACCAACATTAGCTATTATAGACGACAGTAACATGAATATGACAGTTTAAATACTTGAAAACAGCATTTTGTATGTTTTTGCAAGCTGAAAACAGCTATTTTATCTTGATTTTGCAAACATAATCCATTACACACGACATATAAATGAATATGACAGTTTAAATACTTGAAAACGGTGTTTTGTATGCTTTTGCATGCTTAAAACAGCATTTTTAACTTGCTTTCACCAACATTAGCTATTATACACGTCAGAAACATGAATATGACAGTTTTAATACTTAACTTAAAATCAGCATTTTGTATGTTTTTGCAAGCTGAAAACAGCTATTTAATCTTGATTTTGCAAACATAATCCATTACACACGACATATACATGTATATGACAGTTTAAATACTTGAAAACGGAGTTTTGTATGCTTTTGCATGCTTAAAACAGCATTTTTATCTTGCTTTCACCAACATTAGCTATTATACACGTCAGAAACTTGAATATGACAGTTTAAATACTTGAAACAGCATTTTCTATGTTTTTGCAAGCTGAAAACAGCTATTTAATCTTGATTTTGCAAACATAAGCCATTACAAACGACATATACATGTATATGACAGTTTAAATACTTGAAAACGGTGTTTTGTATGCTTTTTCATGCTTAAAACAGCAATTTTATCTTGCTTTTACCAACATTAGCTATTATACACGACAGAAACATGAATATGACAGTTTAAATACTTGAAAACAGCATTTTGTATGTTTTTGCAAGCTGAAAATTGCTATTTTATCTTGATTTTGCAAACATGAGCCATTACACACGACATATACATGTATATGACTTAAAAACGGTGTTTTGTATGCTTTTTCATGCTTAAAACAGCATTTTTATCTTGCTTTCACCAACATTAGCTATTATACACGACAGAAACATGAATATGACAGTTTAAAAACCTGAAACAGCATTTTCTATGTTTTTGCAAGCTGAATAGAGCTATTTTATCTTGATTTTGCAAACATAAGCCATTACTAACGACATATAAGTGAATATCACAGTTTAAATATTTGAAAACGGTGTTTTCTATGCTTTTGCCTGCTTAAAACAGCATTTTTATCTTGCTTTCACCAACATTAGCTATCATACACGACAGAAACATGAATATGACAGTTTAAATACTTGAAAACAGCATTTTGTATGTTTTTGCAAGCTTAAATTAGCTATTTTATCTTGATTTTGCAAACATAAGCCATTACACACGACATATACATGAATATGACAGTTTAAATACTTGAAAACGGTGTTTTGTTTGCTTTTGCATGCTTAAAACAGCATTTTTATCTTGCTTTTACCAGTATTAGCTATTATACACGACAGAAACATGAATATGACAGTTTATATTCTTGAAAACAGCATTTTGTATGTTTTTGCAAGCTGAAAACAGCTATTTTATCTTGATTTTGCAAACATAAGCCATTACACACGACATATACATGAATATGACAGTTTAAATACTTGAAAACGGTGTTTTGTATGCTTTTGCATGCTTAAAACAGCATTTTTATCTTGCTTTCACCAATATTAGCTATTATACACGACAGAAACATGAATATGACAGTTTAAATACTTGAAAACAGCATTTTGTATGTTTTTGCAAGCTGAAAACAGCTATTTTATCTTGATTTTGCAAACATAAGCCATTACACACGACATATACATGAATATGACAGTTTAAATACTTGAAAACGGTGTTTTGTTTGCTTTTGCATGCTTAAAACAGCATTTTTATCTTGCTTTCACCAGTATTAGCTATTATACACGACAGAAACATGAATATGACAGTTTATATACTTGAAAACAGCATTCTGTATGTTTTTGCAAGCTGAAAACAGCTATATTATCTTGATTTTGCAAACATAAGCCATTACACACGACATATACATGAATATGACAGTTTAAATACTTGAAAACGGTGTTTTGTATGCTTTTGCATGCTTAAAACAGCATTTTTATCTTTCTTTCACCAATATTAGCTATTATACACGACAGAAACATGAATATGACAGTTTAAATACTTGAAAACAGCATTTTGTATGTTTTTGCAAGCTGAAAACAGCTATTTTATCTTGATTTTGCAAACATAAGCCATAACACACGACATATACATGAATATGACAGTTTAAATACTTGAAAACGGTGTTTTGTATGCTTTTGCATGCTTAAAACAGCATTTTTATCTTGCTTTCACCAACATTAGCTATTATAGACGACAGTAACATGAATATGACAGTTTAAATACTTGAAAACAGCATTTTGTATGTTTTTGCAAGCTGAAAACAGCTATTTTATCTTGATTTTGCAAACATAATCCATTACACACGACATATAAATGAATATGACAGTTTAAATACTTGAAAACGTGTTTTGTATGCTTTTGCATGCTTAAAACAGCATTTTTAACTTGCTTTCACCAACATTAGCTATTATACACGTCAGAAACATGAATATGACAGTTTTAATACTTAACTTAAAATCAGCATTTTGTATGTTTTTGCAAGCTGAAAACAGCTATTTAATCTTGATTTTGCAAACATAATCCATTACACACGACATATACATGTATATGACAGTTTAAATACTTGAAAACGGAGTTTTGTATGCTTTTGCATGCTTAAAACAGCATTTTTATCTTGCTTTCACCAACATTAGCTATTATACACGTCAGAAACTTGAATATGACAGTTTAAATACTTGAAAACAGCATTTTCTATGTTTTTGCAAGCTGAAAACAGCTATTTAATCTTGATTTTGCAAACATAAGCCATTACAAACGACATATACATGTATATGACAGTTTAAATACTTGAAAACGGTGTTTTGTATGCTTTTTCATGCTTAAAACAGCAATTTTATCTTGCTTTTACCAACATTAGCTATTATACACGACAGAAACATGAATATGACAGTTTAAATACTTGAAAACAGCATTTTGTATGTTTTTGCAAGCTGAAAATTGCTATTTTATCTT